>JAIFKG010000876.1:0-17994 GCA_020351975.1 Phyllosticta ampelicida | reverse complement strand
GGACAGGAGAAGGGGAGGGGATGGGGGCATGAGGAGGGTGAGGGGCAGGGGCCTGGACGATCGGAGAGGGCGAGGCAACGGGGGAAGCAACAGCAGAGGCAGAGCATCCAAGAGGGCAGCAAGGGCACTCGCACTGGCAACAAGAAGAGTTGCGGTGTTTGAGTTCCTCCTCCAAGCTGTCAACACAGGCTTTGAACTCGTCTCGTTCCCTAACGACGTTGCGAAGCGCCTCTTGGGTTTGCGCGAGACGGTTCTCAGCCTTGTCGAGAGCAGCCTTGTACTTGTAAGACTGATCCTTTGATGAATCTGTCTTTTTGTCTGCCTCACCACGAAGCTTTGCAGAATCATTCATCTTGCGATTCAAATCCTGCAGCTTGGCTTGAAGCTCCGTGTTGGTGATGTCCCTGTCGATCCGTTCCTGGCGGGCAATCTCCAATTCCCACTCGAGCGCGTGCGAGGACTCGCCGGATACGACCGAAAGCATCTCGATTTGGGCGAGAAGACTTGAGGCAATCGAGAGTCGGTCCTGGAGTATCTTGACTTCATCCTGGGCGGCAAGCTTCTCCGAGACGTGGCGCTGAAGGTCTGAGGAGCTGCACTCATTGAGGCGTCTCTTCAGGGCTTGGACTTGTACCTTCAGGTCGCTGCGTTCACCGAAAAAGTGCTGGGCTGCGAGATTGTCGAAAACGTCGCTGGCCATATCCTGGGGGCGCTTGGCAGCGAGTGCGTCGAGAGCGGACTTGTACTTGGCGACCTCGGCATCGGCCTTCTTCCACTTCCTCTGCAGCTTATGATCGAGCTCCTGGCGATAATGGAGCTTACCGTAATCGAGCTGCGCTTGGCGTTGGTTGAAGTCATGGCGGAGGTGCTGGTGGCGGGCTTGAAAGTCTTGCTCAAGCTGCGTCCGGTGCGCTTCGAAAGCGTTCCGAAGCTGCTGGCAATGGGCGTCAAAGGCGCTCTCGAGTTGCTGCTTGCGAAGCCTGACGGAGTCCTGGGCGTGCTTGTGCGCGAGTTTCTTCTCCAACTTGGCCTCCTTCTTGGCGATGGCGAGTTCGCGTCGGAGTTTGGCAATGTGGAAGTTGCTGCTGCGCTGGACTCTTTGGATGATGTCGTCCTTTCCGTGAACCTGGATGGCGAGGTGGTTGACTTCTGCGGTAAGGCTGGCGACGAACGCATAGTAATACGTCCGCAGGCCGGATGTCTCTTTACGCAAGTCGTCGACCTGGTCCTGAAAATTGTCGTACGTCGAAGTGGGCATGAAGGGACGGCCATACCACACCGCAAAGCACATACTTCTGGCTAACGCGAGTAACCAGACGAAAGCCAGAAGAAATGGGACCAGGAAGCCATTGCACCCGAGGTAATGAGAAAAGGCGCAGGAAATCGGGAGAGGCGAGAGAAGGGAAACGAAGCCAGGGAACTTCGTGGGGTACCTGGTGATCTGGAGCAGGGTGGACCACAGGCTCCAGACTGATGCCGCGAGGCAGAGAGAGAGGCCATAGCCAGCGATGCACTCGAGGAGCGCTTCGGGCGACGGCAGTGAGGGCGAGAGGGCGAAAAGGGTGGAGGCGGTCATGGCGATACCAATCCAAAAGGAGTTGGCGAAAGGCATGATGGCGGGTGAGATTGATTGAGGAACGAGGCTGGCAGTGGGCAAATGCGGGCGCGTTCGGTCGATCAATGTCGGGTGGAGAGGAGAGAAGAGGATCTGGAGTTGAAGTGGATTTCGACAACAGAGCGCGCACAGACCGCCGGTGCTAATGTCACCCGCCTAGGCTGGCTGGTGGTGGCAGGCACGCGATAGGCGAGCGTGTTGTTGTCGTGTGGTTGCAATGTGCCGAAAACCCACCCATCCACAGGCGCAGCGACACGGGCCGGCGCAGCAGCGATGTATACACGGTACGGTTTTCGCAGGCACGCGCAATGCTTTGCTCTTTGGTGCAGACAGAAGACTGCTTCGAAGTTGAGTATACTATCCCGTTTTTGAAACTGAAGACGGCTGATTGAACGATTGTTAGTCTCAACAAGGCCCAGATTCCGCTGCTCGGTGAGACAGACAGATGCGCAATTCAGCTTGAACTTGATACGAGAATCGAAGGGAACCCCAAAGGAGATATTGGACATACTTGCAATCATGCTGCTGCCCATTTACTGGTCTTGACTACCGGGGCCAAAACACGGGCCTTCCACCTCGCCAGAAGCCAGCCAAAACCCATCCGACAACGAGGCCCAGCCGCAAACGGCTATATCTACCTCATGAGCGTTGAGATTCGGAAATGACTATAAGTGGCAGGAAGCTATGCAGCCAAGATACTAGATATACGTGTGAATGGTATGGAAAGCCTCAATAATATACAGGCGGCGCAGCACAGCACGAAGATTCAGCCGGGAAGCCCGGCTTTTGAACGGTTCGAGTTGATTCCCCAAACTTTCTGTTTTGATGTTTCTGCGCCAGATATTGCTTCCACCGGGAAAATACCAAGGAAAAATCAAACACCAAAGTGCTTTGACCATGGTTGCTGGGAGTTTTCGAAGAGACAAACAAGAGAAAAAATAAACTAGACTTGTCTTGTGGATAGGAAAGGGGGACTTGGCATTGGAAGCTCCGAATGAAGCAAGATGAAAGACAAAACATGACTTGAATGAAGAAGAAGGAAAGACGACTGGGAAGCGCAGAGTCTCTGGAGCATTCAAGCGTTATCAACAAATGGAGCGACCAGCACGAGAGGCGCGAATACGACGATACTAGCGTTTGCAGCGAGACGTTTGCTCTTCAACCGAACGAACAAGCAAGACAAAGAGCCTGCTCTGACGAGCTGGGAGGCCATCGCGCGTTCAGGTTGTCGACCGAAGACATGTTATGGTATGTCGACACTTGTTGTGTCGTTGGAAAGAAGTGCGGTGGAAATCTGACCCTAGGCCTTATCGGGCTTAGCGGACCGAGGGCGATCTGTAGCCGGGACCATTGGTGATGGGCAGGGGTGCCCCCAGTGGTCGACCCGCGTTGGGGTCAAGACTCTCCTTACCCTGAACTACCTTTGTAGGTCGCACCTTGCTCTTCCACCCCGCTTTCTCCCTCACCATCACATACATCACCTCTCGTCACCGTCAATCCGTCGCAATAATGGCCACGGGTGCTCCTCACGGCGAGGCCGCCGCTTACTACCAGCAACAGCCGCCTGGCCCGCAAAACGGCTACAACGACCATGGCCAGAAAGAGTATCCGCAGTACGGCGCTCCTCTTCCCCCTCCTCCTCCTCCTCCTCAGTACGGCCAGAACTATGGCCCTCCGAATGGCGCGGACCCCAATCACGCAAACAGCGAGAAGCCAACCTTCGACCAAGCATTCAAAGTCGATGCGCCCAAGTGGAACGATCTGTGGGCAGGGATTCTGGTAATCGGCCCGCGCGCGCCACGCTCTGTGTGTACTCGATGAACAACAATTGACATGGCGATAACAGTTTCTCGTTGTGTTTGGAGCATACATCGCCGTCTCAGGGATAGCTCTCCAGGGCTACGGTGAGTGCGGTGTATGTCGAATCGAGGGACCACATCAGCTAACCGGGTCTTCCACTAGCGGCTACCCACGGCTTCAACGGCGGCGGTATCTATGATTCCAAAAATGACTTTGGGCTCTCGACAAACACGATCGTGCTCTTCATCTTTTGTCTGTGCGTCGCCATCGTCTTGAGCTACAGCTATGTCTGGCTGGCGCGTGCTTTTACCAAGCAATTCATCTGGATCACGGGCATCCTCAACATCATCTTTGGCTTCGTCACGGCCATCTACATGCTTTCGCGGCATTACTGGTCGGGTGGTATTGTCTTTCTGATGTTTGCTATATTCACGGTCGTCTGTTTTATCAGGTATATGCTTTGCTCTCGATCAATACCATGGAGTTGTTAACAAACTCAGTTGGATCCCACGGATACCTTTCTCGGCTCTTATGCTACAGACAGCCATCGACGTATCAAAGAATTACGGGCACGTATACCTCGTCAGCGCGTTGGGCGGACTTTTCGCAACAGCCCTCGGAGCCTGGTACTCAATTTCTCTGGTAGCAGTCTACATCAAGTACGAGCCTTCCAGCAACAACGATGCCTGCAACACGGGAGCAGGCGGCTGCGGAAAGGGCAAAGTGATTGGCTTGCTCGTCTTCATCACATTTGCCATGTATTGGATCTCAGAGTGGCTAAAAAACACCATACACGTAACAATCTCGGGTGTCTACGGCTCGTGGTACTTTTGCTCTCACAACTTTCCCAAGGGCGCGACCCGAGGAGCATTTCGGCGTGCGACAACCTACAGCTTCGGCAGCATATCGTTCGGCAGTCTGATAGTCGCCATAATTAACTTCCTTCGCCAGCTCTGCAGCATGGCGCAGCAGCAGGAAGCATCCCAGGGTAATCTCGTTGGTACAATCCTCTTCTGCGTGCTGGGCTGCCTTATCGGCATCATCGACTGGGCAGTGCAATTCCTCAACCGCTACGCCTTCTCCCACATCGCCCTGTACGGTAAATCCTACATCGCAGCGGCGCGCGATACCTGGCGCATGATCAAAGACCGCGGCATCGACGCGCTGGTCAACGAGTGCCTCATCGGGCCCGTACTGAGCCTTGGTGCCGTGTTCATCGCGTACGCGTGCGCACTGCTAGCATACCTCTACCTCATATTTACCAGCCCGGCGTACAACGCGAACGGCGAATACACGGCTGTTGTTGTGGCGTTTGCGTTTGTCATTGGACTGCAAATCTGCCACGTGTTTACCACGCCGCTCAGTTCCGGTATTGATACGATATTTGTCGCTTGCGCGTGGGACCCGGAGGTATTGATGAGAGACCATCCTGACCTTTACGCGCGGATGGTCAGCGTGTATCCGCATGTGCAGCAGGCGATTCATGCTTAAGAGGTGGTTGGCACCGAGGTGGTGGAATCTGGAGGTGAGAGCCATCGCAAGGGAGTTGGCGCTATACGGTCAGGAGGACGAGAAGCGACCGGCCACGGGTAATGCGAAATAAAACGCCTAAACCTTATTCTTCGGATTGATATCCCCGTACACCTGGGATCCGCTAAGATGCGGCGGGACGTAGCGCCATGGGATGGGACGACGCGGATTCTGTAATAATGGCTTTGATTTTAATTTCCCTCCTTCACCTCTAGTCTTAATGGGTTTGTAATTTCTATGTACCAGCGGCGAGCGGCGTACGCAAGCAAAGAGGATGCGCTATTTTAATTCTTGGGATCGGTTGGAATTCATAAGCGTAATGATTGTTTTGACTGTATTTATTGTGTTGACACTCTGCTTGTCTACTTTTCTGAGTCTCGCTTGGATTTGATCTCGAGCCAGCATCGCAGGTCAAAGTTGGCCTGGTCACCAAGGACTTCCTCGATCTTGTCTGCGATGTCGTTAGGTGGGAAAAATGTTGACGAGAAGTCGACGACATGATCGACTAGGCTAAACATTTCGCGCGCGAAGTGAAGGCCGCCGGTCACGAATAGGGGCATCCGAACCGTTTCCATGCGCTGATTCTCTGTCATTCAAGTAAGCTCTCCAGCCTGTCGCTTCCTTCGTGCTCGTCATACTTCTGCTGAACTTGCTCTTTGGAGAATGCCAAGGTCTTGCCTTACACTCTCGAGGCGGCATTTGCATACGCCTTTTCCAGGCATTGGGCCTTATAGCTGGCCATGGGGGTGTTACCGTGGAGGATTTGAAATGTCAGCGTTGTTGATGCTTTAGTGCACGAAGCAGAGGATTGCACAAAGGTCACATATTTTCTTCAGGTTCGCGGAGGATCTTTGGTATTAGAAGGATTTTTAAAGTCAGATAGTAAGGTAGAAGTGAAGTGCCTTCAGCATCACCCACATAGCGCAGACTAGCAAGAAGGAATAGAGGATGAAAAGTGAATGGTAATATCATCATACATGCTCATTCCTTGTAACATAACTCCTTCCCTCTTCCTTCTCGCTACCGTCTCCTGAAAATCACCTCAAAAACCCCTATTCAATCGACTCTGGCATCTATACCTCTCTCTTGAATCCGATCAGTCGCTTTCCCGTTACTTCTGCTGCCACTATCGTGGGAGACAGCGCGCTCGTCGTCGAGTTTGCCGTTTGCCGGGTCAGTGAACAGTTCGGGGTGCGCCGCCTCTTCGAGCGTGAGCCCCTTGGTCTCGTGGGCGAAAAAGAATGTTCCGATGGCTATTACAACGTCGAAGAGGCCCCAGAGAAGGAAGGTGCCCCAGCCCATGCTATCGATCATGTAAGGAGTCGATATCGTGAACACAAAGTTCCACAACCACTGCGAGGCTACAGCCACGGCAACGCCAACCTCGCGATGGCGAATTGAGTACAACTCATTGACGTACGGCCAAGGCAAAGGTCCCCATGAAAAATTATAGACCATTACAAAGAGGTAAATGAGCGCGACTGTGGCCTTGCTGCTAGATGGGATGCTGCCGTCGGTGGGTGCTGGGCGGGTTTTGAGCACAACTGCGGTGATGATTTGGCAGACAGCCATGCCGATCGCGCCAATTGTTAGATTAGCTTTGCGGCCCCATCGGTCAGCAGCGAGCCAGACAAATAGACCGCAGGCGAAAACTTTGACGGCACCGAAGATTCCAGTCAAGAGGAGCGACTTGGTCTCCGAACCGTTTGTGAGAAGGGAAAAGTATTGTGGACCGTAGTAAGCAAAGGCAGTGGCGCCCGTAGCTTGTTGAGCAAGAAAGACAGTGAAGCCTCCAATCATACGCTTCAGGACTGGCCACTGGAAAAATTCTGAACGGCTAGTCAGTCTGCAGGGTCCACCAAGGATCATAAAGGAATTACCTTGCACACTGAGGCCGGCACGTTCCTGGCGTTCGTATTGGATCGACGCGCGAATCTCTTCCATCTCTTGTGCCGTCTTGGCCCCATCATCGGCGCGGATCCAGATGAGGCTGGCGAGGGCTTCCTCGTAGCGATCTTGGTTAGCCAGCCAGCGCGTGCTCTCTTTAAGCGTAAGTACGCCAATGCCGAGCAGGCCCGCAAAGAGTAATTGAAGTCCGACTGGTATCTGCCACTGTTGCGACCCCGAGGTTGCCATGTTTTCTTGCACGCCGTAGTCGATCCAGTAGGACGTGAAGATGCCTGGAAATGTTAGGAAGGGTTTACCCTCTATTTATGTGGCGTGCGTCTCGCGTGTCGCCCACGGGGAAGCAGCGCCTGCCTCTTGGGATTGACTTCGACCACAAACTCGTTCAACGACTTACCGAGCGTATAGAAAAACTGCGAGAAAAGATTAATTTCAAGCAATGCACCAATGCAAAAGGAAACTGACCTGGAAGAAAGATCCAAGCCGAGCCCGCAGATGGGTTGGAGACATCTCGGCATTGAACATGGGGACACAATAAGTCATAGTGCCTAGCCCAAGTCCAGCAATGACTCGTCCGACGTAGAAGCACGACAGGCTTTTCGAAGGTATAGTTTGAAGCATTGCGCCGATGCAAAAGACGACCGATGATAGCAGGATTGTACTCTTCCTCCCAAAGCGATGTGTAAAAGGGACAACGAAGAAGCAGGCGACAAAGGCGCCGAGTTGCTGCAGCGATACGCATAGGGAGGATATCCGAGTCTTTTGCTCCTTAGTAAAGTCGAAGTCGTTTTCAAACGTTGAGAATGTCAGGACGCCACCTGCGCTTGTCAGTCCGACGGCCCGGTCGCGTAAATCGGTCAACTTACCAATGATTCCGCTGTCATAGCCAAACAAAAAGCCACCCATGCAAACGACGGCGCCGAGCCAGTAGGCCCTCAAGTCTCCGAGAGTAGTCATGGTGGTGAGACGGCGACTCGTCGGCAGCTGGAACGACTAGGCACAAAAATGCTGGGCTCTCGATTAAATAGGGAAGAAAGAATGCGACAACAAGGCAGAGCCTTTGCGGCCAGCGGCGTAGGTGATGGGAGCGTGGATTGTGGCGCCGGCATCAGGGTACAAGGACCGGACAAACATGAACATGGCTGTTGTGGGCGCGGATATGGGCTGCCTGATGCGGAAGCAATTCGGCAGCCATGAGCTGAGCTACGACAAGAACAACGTCAGCTCGTCGATGTTGTGATGGGGAAGCCCAGTTGCGACATTCGCTTGATATTCCCCTTGTGGCGATGCTGGTACGACCAGGGCTTGCCAGCAAAAGTCGTAGGATGCACGACAAAGACCAACCATGATCAGATAGATATTCATCACCATCAAAATGAGTTTCCGGGAGTCATCAAGCTCCTTTTTGTTGCTTCTCAATCTTTAAACAACTGGTTTCTTGTGATAGAATTAAAGGGAGCATCAAACTTCTCTAATCTGGAATATATACAGCGAGCCGTCCGCAGTTACCCCGCGTTTTGACTAGCCGCTAGCGCCCGCTATCCCGCTGCTAAGACAGCCAGTGGACCCTCCTCCTGCCCACACAAGAACAATGAAGCACTCGAGCACGCCATTCCGTCCGAAATGCCATGATGCCACAAAAGATAAAATCATAGTTATCTCTCACCAAATCCGCGTCACTGCTCTCTCACTTCAAAGGCCCTTTGTCTCAGCACTTGGGCGTCTCCCTATCGAACCGAAGATCCGACCACCCCCGTGGCCCAGACGCGCAGCATGCGGGACACCCCAGCAATACTCGTGGCCACTCAGGGCAACCGAATAACGACAACAACCCATCGAACGATTGTTCTTGACCGCCTGCGCATCCCTTCTACATGTACACATTGGTGGGGGCAGCCCGAAAGAGCTGTCGTAATCGCCATTCCCTAAGTCCCTGCGCCGACTTCGCAGCTCCCCTCCTCGAACCCTCGTATATAGTATAGCTACACGCAACGCCTTGGCTCATCACTTCCAACACCCTCCATCTCCACAACCAATCATGGCTCCAGACAAGCGTCCCAACTTTCTTGTCATCGTCGCCGATGATCTCGGATTCAGTGATCTTGGTACTTCCGAAGGTCATGCCGACTGCTTTGCCCAGGCTAACTGGTATATTCTCCAGCACCCTTTGGTGGCGAAATCAACACGCCTAACATTTCAAAGCTCGCAAAAAATGGCGTTCGATTTACCGACTTTCACGCCGCCGCCGCGTGCTCGCCTTCGCGCGCCATGATCATGACTGGCACCGACCACCATATTGCTGGGCTTGGAAATCTGATTGGTGGGTCAGCCAGTCATGTGGATTGCCTCTCCGTACTAATTGACATGCTCTAGAGTGGACCAATCAGTCTGGTCAGAATAGCGTTGACGGCACGGGGTCGACGGCGCCGCAGCGAGGCATGCCGGGGTACGAGGGCTACCTGAATGAGCGGGTGGCTGCCTTGCCAGAGATCCTCAAGGACAATGGGTACTTGACACTACTCTCTGGCAAATGGCATCTCGGTCTTACCCCTGAGCGGTCGCCCAAAGCGCGCGGATTCGAGAGATCTTTTGCCCATCTTCCCGCCTGCTCCAACCACTATGCATATGAGCCACAGCTAGAGGCGCCAGACCAGATTCCCGAATTCATGACCATGAGCTTCATTGCTCTCCATAGCGAAGACGGGGAATATGTCAAGAAGCTGCCGGATGGATGGTACAGCAGTGATGGCTACGGAGACAAGATGTTGCAATACCTGAGAGACAGGCACGAGTCCAAGGATGAGCGTCCATTTTTTGGATACTTACCCTTCACTGCTCCACATTGGCCGCTTCAGGCGCCAAAAGAGTATATAGAAAAGTACAAGGGCGTCTATGACGACGGCCCAGACGCGCTGCGTTTGAAGCGTCTCCAGCGTCTCAAGGACTTGGGCATGGTCGCCCAAGACGTGGAACCGCACCCAGTTGTCGCGGACGAAGTCAAAGAATGGGAAGAGCTGACGCCCGAAGAGAAGGCCAAGTCGTGTCGTGCAATGGAAGTGTTTGCCGCTATGGTCGAAGTCATCGACGTCAACGTGGGCAAGGTGGTCGACTACCTCGAGCAAACAGGCGAGCTGGACAACACTTTTGTCTGCTTCATGTCTGACAATGGCGCCGAGGGTGCTGCCTACGAAGCCTATCCCATCGTCCAAGGCAGCATGATTGGACACCTCAAAAAGTACTACAACAATGCGCTGGACAACCTGGGCGCCGGCGACTCTTTCATCTGGTACGGTCCGCGCTGGGCCCAAGCCGCGACGGCTCCTTCACGCCTCTACAAGGCGTACACGACCGAGGGAGGCGTGCGCGTGCCTTTTGTTGCGCAGTTCCCCAAGGGCTACCAAGACTCCTCCCGCGCCGGCAGCATTACCGACGTATTCGCTACCGTCATGGACCTGGCACCGACCATTCTTGATATGGCGGGCGTCAAGCATCCGGCACCTTTGTTCCACGGGCGTGAAGTCGTGCCCATGCGTGGCGCCAGCATGGCACCCTTCGCGCGCTCCAGCTCCGTCGAGCGCGTCCACGCCGAAGACTTTGTCAACGGCTGGGAGACGTGCGGACGTGCCGCCGTGCGCAAAGGTGACTGGAAGATCGTCTACATTCCAAAACCCAAGGGTCCAGAGAAGTGGCAGCTGTACAATCTTCGCGCCGACCCAGGCGAGGTGCACGACCTCGCCGACAGAGAGCCCGAACGATTGAAAGAGCTGCTCAAACTTTGGGATCAGTACGTCCTCGAAACGGGTGTTATTCCGCTGGCGCCGGAGCTGGGTAATTGGATTGCGGCGACTGAGGCGCAGATGCCCGAGAATGCGTGGATGGAGTATGAGTATTGGAAGGAGGGCGCCAGAGATGAGGAGACGAGGAGCCAATTCTTCAAGAGCCCACCGCGATTTAAGAGGGAGATTAAGCAGTTTTGAATGAGCGGGAGTGTCGAAGTTTGGATGGTTGGATTGCTGGAAAATCCCCTTCTCGGACTACATCTTCTCAAACCGGAAGTTTGGTTGATCTTGAGGCGACGCCGTGGTACCTTCCAAATCTGGTTTTGCGAGTAAAGTGCCGCTACTTCCTCTGCTGACCTGCCTGCCTGCCTGCCAGCTTGTACATTGACTCTGACAACGCGTGAGAACGGCGTCAAGATGATACTAACCGGGAGCACAGGAGCGCGAAACTGTCGACACCTGCTCAGATGAGCGACAAGAGCAAAATGGCATATGAAGCCAACGCCGCCACTGGATCTTCAATGCTCACATTAGCAAAACAGCATAACCATGACGAGGACCCACTGTCAAATACGGTCGAAGACGGCGAGGAGATACTGAACTGTGACGACACAACGCATGAGAATGCCTATCAAGAAGACTTGATACTTTTTGATGCAGATCCAGAAGATGGTGGTGCGAAGGACAACAGCAATACTGATGAGCTTGGCGACACAGTTCCGGCACAGGAGAACACGAATTTTCTGTCAACTCTCCTCAAAACGGGCGCGAAGTCTTGCCCCGATGTATCAACGTTGGTACGCGAAGGCCCCTATCCGAGCAGTCTCCTAACTTGCAACCAAATTCTTGAGTGCAAAAACGCCACTGTGGGTAAAAGAAAAAAAAAATGTTGACTCCCATATTTAGTGCTTAAGATGTGATGCTCAGTTCAACAAATCGTCATAACGCAACCCGACTGACTGGTCCAAAGTTTCGCAGGACCATGGTGACTGAGAGAGATTGATGCAGATGGTTAAGAGTGCGTTGTCGTCTATGAAAATCAATGGAATGCAACATGATATGCAGAAATTACACAGCGTTCCCTTTTTGGAAGAAAACAAAATGACAAGTGACAGTGACGAAAAGAATCAAAGGAAAATCGGGTTACAAAGACAGCCATATGCCATGTAACGATGAAAGCTCCTCATAGTGACTCCCCACGATCCTCTCAATCATTCCATCCTTCCTCTCCCCTCAAGCGTCCACCAAGCCCCCAGTCCTGCTCTCTCTGCCGCTCCCTCGCAGCAGGCATGGCGTAGCGCCTCTCCATGCGTGGAATATGTAGGCCCTCCGGGTGGACACGTCGTAAACCCAAGGTCACATCATCATCGTCATCGACGCCCAAAATGACTGGACGCCGCCGCCTCATCGAACGGCCACGCCGCAGCTGGTCGGGGATGCCGTCGCCGTCCTCAGAGGAGGAGAGGCCAACGCGGTGGTATGAGTATCCCAGACCCATCCCGGATCCGAGTCGCGGTTCGGGGGGCGGACTCAACCTGGTTCCACGGCGGATGTAGGGACGGCGCTCGCGCTCGCGGTCCAGATCCAGGTCAACCGGTGGCGGCGGAGGGGGACCAGAGGCAGCGGACACGGCGCCACGGCGGCGAGACGAGCGCACGAAGGAAGAAGACGACTCGGAGGAAATAGGCGCCGATGGAGTAGGGGTAGGTGTGTGAAAGCGGACGGTGGGCGGAGGCGAGCGACTGGCTCCAAGACGCAGTGAGCTCACCAGTGGCGTGAGACTGCGGGAGCGGCGTGGCAGACGCGATTGGGGGCTGAAGTCATGGCGGGTCCGAATGTTTGTTTCAGTGCGGGTTCTCGAGCGGGGAATAGACACGGCAATGGTGCGCGGCGTACTAGGAGACGTGTCGGAGTAGAAACGCTGACGACTGCGGTTGCGAAGACTAGGACGAGAGGAGAGTAACGGAGGAGGCGACAGACGACCAAGGTTGAGAGAAAGATCGGAAAGGCGGTCCGCGAGGCTGCTGATGCGACTTCGGGGTCTTGGAGGCGGGCCACGCGAGAGAGGACGCCGGGTCTGGGCCTGGAGGCGGATTTCTTCGTCGATCATGGGAGCGCGGTCGTAGTACGGAAGTCCTCGACTGCGAATCACTCTGCCCCATCCCCAGCTGCGGCGTCGAATAACGTGGATGCAGTCCTCTAACCTCCTGTCTTTTCTCTCTTCGCAACAGGCGCAGCCGGGAGTGAAAAGGTCAAAGTAGCGTGCTCCGCAGCAGCATACATCGTCTGCGTCTCCTCTTAGACCAATCTCAAACCCGTCGTCGCGAAGCACTCTCCTTGGCACAGACGACGACCTGAACAAGCTGCCTCGTCCACCTCTTCGCCTCACCCAAGCGAGTCGTGGTCGTGTGATGAGTAGCTCACGCTCATTGTCTTCGTCGCGGACAATGGCATAAGGCTCGGAATCTGGATCGTAGCGGCGAGTATGCATGCAGCTGGAGGACGATAGACAAGGACAAAGATTGGAATACCAGGGGCGATGAGAAGAGCGTCGGTTCCAGGAAAATGCCATGATGAACGTGATGATGCAGAAAACCTTATGAGACGTGGGTGATTTGAAAGAATATATGCTGCCGCCAACGTGGACTTGACCGCATGCCATCGAACAACCGCATTGTTTCCCATCAACTTGCCTCGACGTCAAACAGCAACGACCGGAAAAAACAGTACGCGGACTTGTGGTTGGCGGCCAGCAAAAACTTGCATCGTTTTCTACAAACCTGCAGCCAACCGCCAAGCATCAAGCACACGACACACCAATCGGAATGATTGCAAACTTCATCTTCAGGTACAGCCGAATGACTATGCGTCTGTAGCAATTGATCGACAAGGCTGCCTCGTGCAGATCGGCAGCCGGGACCATTTTCCGCTTGCGGCAAAAGCATCGACACAGTCTGAAATGAAAAATTGAGGGGTAAGAAGAAGAGAATTCATTCGGGGTATACCATGATTAAAAGAGGTAGAAAAGGTGCAATGGATGCTCAACGCGTGACTCGCTCCACGATTCGCAGCGTACTAATTGCAAACGTCGACAACCAGGCAATAAGTGCCATCAACAGGACGGCCGTCAGAGCCTTTTGCTTTTGGCAAACATCTGCAGCAAAGCACCTAACGTCATTTGTATTGCCGGGCTCGACACAGGCCCAAGTAGAGTCGGTCAGCGACTGAAAAGCCTGCGAAGAGTCAGCACCAGGTTTTGGACAGGCGAAGAAAACTCCCACAATGCTCAAGTTGGCAGAGTCAAAGACTATGAATAAAAGGTCCAGAAAAATTAGCCGTAATTTGGACTTGGGGTTCCTCAAGCCGAGCGGTCGGGCCGTGTACTCGTCATAGGTAATGTAGCAAGTGTAGACAATGGCAATGACATCTACGATAATGGCCATGTAGGTGGATGATCCCGCGTCGCAGTCATAGCCGTTCTTCTTGCGGTCGATCAGGTGAAATATGCTACCAGACAGGGCCAGGGCTGCCACAGAAAATATGAGGACGTTGAGACGAATGATGAGAGGAATGTAAGGATTCCGCATGAGGATTCGCTGCAACACGTCAACAAAAATCACGTTGGTCATGTTTGCAAAACATCACACGACGGCCACGACGGCCACGACGGCCACGAGTGCCAAGTAGATGGCCAACACAGGTTTTTCTCACATGTATCTTGCTGAGGCGTCGGTTCCTCTTGTCTTGGGTAAAGAGCCAGAATCCCGGCTGCTTCTCGGCGTCCGGCGTCGAGGGCTCCTCAGGCTCCCACGGCGCGTCCAGATCCTTCATGTTTTCCCGCATCCAATCACGCGACACCACCTCCGAGTTGCCCGTGGATGGGGGGTCGGGGTACTTGGACGCCATCGCAAACGACCGCCATCTTGACGCGACTTCGGTGGGCGAGCCACTCGGCATGGGAGGCATGGCCTGGCGAGCATAGTCGAAGCGGCGACCGGCTGGAGCATTGGGTCGAGGCGAGGGTTGGGAATTGTGGGTGGCTGGGCGAATCGTTTGGGGCGTGCGAGGAAGGAGGGAGGTCGGCGACGTGATGTTTTCGCGGCCAGGCTCATCGGTCGCTGAGCGTACCCAGGCTGCAGTCTCGTTAGAGATAGAAACCAGAAAATAGAGAGTAGATATGGAGCGGGGGGGGGCAAAAACATACGAGGAATGGTCCGTGGGGGAGACCCAGAGTCAACGGCCATGGCAGAGACCGTGACGACTGGACGGGAGCGAGCGACGGGAGCGAGCGACGGGAGCAAGAGGCGCGTGGTATCGATACGGAGGGAGGAGGCCTGGGAGAGGGATGGGAGAAGCCCCCAACGGGCTCAACAGCGGACTGTCGAGTGGAAGAATTGGGGGGAGGCCAAGTCGGGAATGATGCATGGACCGACCGGCGGGATTCCGGGTTGCGGGTTGCGGGTTGCGGGTTGCGCTTTGGGCAAGTTCCGGATATTGAGAGTGACGTTATGCGGCTCCGCGACGTCGTGTGCCTCAGGCTGGCTCGCTCCAAGTCCGCCGAAACCTTAACCTTGCCCGTTTGCTCCTCTCAACTAGGGATTCTTCCAGGTCACGCACTACTTTGAGCCCTATCGCGACGCCCCCAACAGTCGGTCGCCTCGCCATGCGCCTCTTCCTACTCCCAATTTCCACCCGTCGCGCGCTCATCTACTGCGAGCGCCCCAGCGCTGGAACCCCCGGCCACCAAGTCTCGCTGCTCGACAAGGCCACAAACAAGGCAAATCAGACCTGGGCCAACTGGGAGAAGACGCCATCCGACGCGCCCTGGTACCGCGGTGGCTGGAAGCGCTCCGTCACGCTCCATGGCAACAAGGCTCTGCGACGCATACCCTACCAGGAATGGGGCTTGAAGACGATACCCGCCCTTAGTGGCGGCCGGAGGCAAAACGAGCTGGATGGCGCCGACAAGGTTGAAATCACCTTTCCGGGACTGTTTCTCAAGCAAGATGGCGTGTTTCCGCTGCTGAGGCAGCTGGCCACCGAGAGACAGTCGCTGCACAGAAAACGCTTTTGGTGGAGCATAATCGGCATGCCCGTTTCCGCACCTTTTGCGCTGCTTCCCATGTGCGTCTCAAAGTCAATTCACGTACATGTCGCTAATTTTGCAGAATACCCAACATTCCCTTTTTCTACCTCGTCTTCCGCGCATACTCGCACTGGAAGGCGTTGTCTGGATCCAAGCACCTCGAATTCCTGCTCACGCACAACCTGATAAAACCCACGCCATCCATCGAGCTTGATGCAGTGTACGCTGCCGGCCTGATCCATCCCAGAAGAGAAGACTCGCGTAATTCGCCGCCCCCCACGAGGGAACAAATCGAACAGGTTGCGGAGATTGTGGAGCGGCAAACAAATAATGGCTTGGAAGACGTCATGGTGCTGCAGAAATGGAACGGCAAGCTGCTCGCGGAAAAATTCCACCTGCCCGAGATGGAAGTGGAAATCGAGCGAGCGGTAGAGCAGGTGGAGAGCTCAATCAAGGCCAAGGAGGAGCTCAAGGAGGAAAAGCAGGAGATTGAGCAGGCAACTTCATATGGCAAAGACGGGGTCACGAGCAAACACGAGTCGAAGAGATAAAAGATGGAACATTGTATACGGCGCATGGGACGAAAAGCCACAGATATGTATGATGTCATGTATCTGAACGTATGTATATACCACAACGTAGACTACGAATGACCCAGGTCGCTCTCATCTTCAAACTCCTTCTAGCCTGCGGTGTATCCGCCGTCGACAGGAATCGCCACTCCGGTCATCCAGGTATTCGCATCCGAGCCCAGGTATATAGACAGGCCGGTAATGTCGGATGGTCTTCCAAGGCCACGGAACGGGTGCTTGCTTGCGAAAAAGTCGCGGTTTTCATGTTTGTCGATGAGGAGCGGGTCAAGCATTCTCGTGTCGGCATCTGGGCACGTTAGCGGAGAAGCTATGCTGCGGAAGTGCTACTTGCATCCAGGACAAATGGCATTGACATGGACGCGATGCGCTGCCAGATCCAGCGCCGCCGTCTTGGTAATTGCCCTGAAAAATATTAGCCTACGCGCCGAGCTTTCCAACGGGATACTAACACCGCGGCATGCTTGGACGCATTATAACTGACTACACCTCGTCAGAAAAGACTCCACAAGGTTTGGCTTCACACTTACTCTGCAGTCCCGTGCCGGTCAATCCGTAAATACTGGCGATGTTGATAATCGACCCCCGATCACCGATTGCAGAAGGCTCCTGGCCGATCATTTGCTTCGCCGCATGCTTGGTTCCGAGCACCACGCCGTTGGCATTAACCTTCATCGTCGGCTCCCACATGCGCTCGACGTTGAGTTCCCAGACGGGACGGGGATCAGCGCCTTCGGGGGCAACACCTGCGTTGTTGACGAAGCTGGTTGGACTCTTGCATCAGCCATAACGAGCAGCGTCAGCAACTCGAACAAGACTCACACATCAATCCTCTTGCCGGCACCAATCTCCTCCGCCCATCCCACGGCCCGAGCAACCAACTTCTCCACGCTCTCCTCGCGGCTGGTGTCCGTCTCCACAAACACCACCTTGCCGCCCACCTTCGAAATCGTCTCGTGGGTAGGCAGCAGCTCGCCACCCTCTCCCACCGCAACCTCGTCGAGCAGGTAGCGGTACTCGGCGCTCGCGCGCGGACCCGGCGTAGCAGATATGTCGGCGCAAACGACCAAGGCGCCTTCATAGGCGTAGGACAGCGCTATGGCTCGTCCGATGCCGCGCGAAGAGCCGGTTATCACGGCGACTTTGCCGGGGAGGAGCGGCCGGGGGTTGGGCCACGGCGTCGTTGTGCTGCTGGTGGACATGGTTGCAGGAGGGCAAGGCGGTGTCTAAGGCAGCTTCTTGCCCGAGGTGTTGAGAGTAGACGGGTCGAGACAGCAAACCGAGAGTGGGAACAACAGCTAAAATAAGACGACGACGACGGACAAAAGGGACAAGGTAGCTTGCTCAACACAGACGGACGGCCCGGTCACTGCCAACCGATAGCTCTCGAGCAGGCAACGAACAATCTACAGTCCGAAACAGGCATTTGCTGGAAGGTTAAAAGCAGAGCTCATCCCAACAACCCCTCGACGCCACCCCGGCCCGCGAGACGGGAGCTGTTTTTATATTCGCGCCACGCCACGCCACGCCACGCCGGTTTTTTTTTTTTTCTTTATCTCAGCCTTTGGCCGGGTCGACGCGCCGGCCCACCTGTACCCGTCCCCCTCTGCGGACGACTTTACCCGTGTTTCCCCTGCCTCCTCCCACAAGCCAGATGCCATTAATTCATCCTCTCGGCGGCGGGGGGGG
>JAIFKG010000874.1:0-11027 GCA_020351975.1 Phyllosticta ampelicida | reverse complement strand
AGGGGGGACTTTGGCCGTCCGTGTGAGGTGGGGATGAATCAGTTGAGGCTTGAGAAGAGGTTGGTCAAAATAATCGGGGAGGGCGCGTGCACGTGGCCTCCGCCCCGCTGCGGCGAATCGAACTGGAATCGACTCCTCCCGCCTTACCTACGGATACCCGCTTTAGCTAGTATTGTACAATAGTTTTAAGAGACCAAAGAGCACTGCTCCTCCGTTGTGCTCCTTCATCTCTATCCACCCCGTTCGGCCCATTGGCTTCGACGCGTCTCCTCACGACCATTTCTCACCACCATGCCAGGTAGCTAGCATTCCAACAAATTCCTCCACCATGACCCCTCCGCGCCTACACCTTCTTCGTCCATCGCGTCACATCGCGTCGCATCGCTCGTATCGCTCGCATCGCTCGCATCGCAACCGCTCCCGCCTCACATGCTGCCCGCGCTCATGACAACCAGGCTGCTCACTCTGGCTCGTCCCCGCCAAGGACTCTCCAATCTACAACAAGCTCTTCAGTCTCATCTCGCAAACGCTGCCCGCGCAATTCGCACATGCAACACCCGAGCAGCTGGTCTCCTCTGGCTTCATCCCCCACGTGACCTTGACGTCAGACGTTCCGGTCGACCTGTTTTCTCGCGCGCCCGAGAGCGACGAAGAAAAGCGAAGAGCCGATGCTCAGGCGTGGCTGGAGAGCATTCGGACGTCCCTACCTCGGGGCAGCGAGCTCGACGTCCGCTTCCAGGCGCTCGACGTGGGCGACAAGTTTGTCCAGAAGCTCACGCTGCGCGTGGACAAGGAAGGCGTCAAGCCCCTGGCCCTCTGGTCACGAATTCTCGCCGTAGAGCATGGCCTTGATCAGTCGGCTCAGCGGTGGGCTGATGAAGTGTATCGGCCGCACTGCAGTTTGATGTAGTACGGAATCCTTGTTCGGTTGCTGTGGCTTCTTTTCCACTGACTATGAAGTAGTGCAAGTGTCGACATTTCCGAAGAAAAGAAGGCTCAATTGCAGCGACTCGTCGAGGCTGCTGGTATCGCCATTGATGGATCTGGAAATCTCGGGGGCTGGACAGGAGGCAATGTCTGGCTTGTGCCAACGTACAAGGAAATCGCCGAGTGGGAACCGTGGGCGGAACTCCGCATTTAAAAAACAAATTCTTCATCAATTGCCATATGTGCATATTACGCGTACGCTCCAACGCCGATGTCATGTGTGCTTTTGTGGACCCAAAACTCCTTCTCTGACTTTGGGCAAGCTAGGCTATTCCTGCACCCATCACGACAATTTATCAAGCAATATCCTTGATCCCGCATTCCCCCCTGCGGTCTTCTTCTTTTCTCCCTTGTCCTTCGACTTTTGCGCGCTGCCTTGCGCTGCCTTCTCCAACTTAGCCCTCCCCTTCTTCAGCGCCTCCAGTACCTTGTCCTTATTCTCAAAGCCCTCCGCCTCGACCATGGCAACCACAGTAAAAGAACTGGGTCCAGTGGCCCATTCAATAAGGTGGCCATCGATGTTTGCAAAGAGAGCGTTGTGGAAGTTCAGCGGCGGATCCGAGAGCTTCAGCTGCTTGGTTTGCGGGTCAAAGTGGCCGCCAGCGACCAGAGTCTTGAGCATACGACTAGCATGCGATGATTGCGAAATGTGCCCCTCGGAGGTGGGGTCGCCCGCAGCCAGAGCTGCTAGAGCTTCGACGGCTTCCTTCTTGTCGCCTTCGCCTCCCAGCAAGGCCTCCGTGATGAATTGGCAACCGAATGATGACTCGACAAGCGCCGAAGGGCCCGCAGCAATGACGCTGAGGAGGTATGGTGAGTATGAACGGACAATCTCCTTGCGCCTTACTTCCGGGTCCTTCTTCGAGGTCTGCTTGCGAATTGCGTGAATCTCATCCAAAAGGGCCTGGTCCTCGGGACCTGGGAATAGCCACTTTGTGGGACCTGACAGAGGGTACAGCAGAACGGTGCGGCCTCCCTTATCTAGGGCCAAATTGAGGAGCTTCTCTTGCTGCACCTCCATGCTTGATGTGGTGTTCAGGAGTTCAGGGTAAATGAGCTTGGAAGTCAGGACAGTGTCGTCGACCACGTCCAGTGCTGCCAGGAGAACTTGGTGGCCCCATTGGTCCACTGCCATGATTTCGACGTTGCCCTTGTAGACCTTGAGAATATTCTTGCGGTCCTTTGCTGTGCCGTAAGCCAGAGCAAGGGCCACGACCCGAGCACCATTCTTTGTAAAAGCCAAGTTCTTCAACAAGTCTCCTTCTTCATCGCCCTTGATCAGCTCCAAAAAGTCCGTGGCCTCCTCCGTCTCCGGCTTTGTGTTAAGAAAATACTGGAGCATGGCATCGTGGAGCATCGTAAATCCGGTCATCTTCTTCTGGATGAGCTGGTTGATGAGACTCTTGAGGTGGTTCATGATGGGATGGCGCTTCTCGGGCGTCTTCTCCAGTATGTTTGAGAGCGTTGCATCCACCTCCTCAGTGTTCTTGCTCTTGAACAATGCGAATTCCGATCCGTACCACTCCTGGAGCATAATAGCCTTTTGGTGCTTCGTCGCCATGCCACGGTAAATGTCGTCCAGGATCCAGGATGCCTCGGGGTTGTTGATGAGACGCTTGATGGAGCCGTAGAACTCGGAAATGACCATCTCCCTTGTCACTTCGTCGCTGTACAGACATGTCAGCCTTGACCCCAAGAGAGATGAGAAAGATTGCGCACCCTCCCACAAGTATCTTTCCGACCAGGAACTTGGCATATCTGCTCTCAGACAAACTCTTGTAAGTGCCCTTGAGCTCATTGGCAATCATTTTCCGCTGCGCTGGCGTGCCGTATTTCAAGGCAGTCTGGACAACGCGAGTCGAGTCGTGCTTGAAGACAAAGTCCTGAACTCTACCGGTAATGATCCCAAAGAGCTCCGCAAGAAGCTCTTGACGCTCATCTTTTGGAACGGCAGACTTTATCCGCAGACGCTCCCATATCTTCTTGGCCCGGTGAATGTCGTCGCCGTGGGGTTTGGCCAATTTGCGCTCCTTGGCAAGTTGCTTCTGCTTCTGGTGCGCTTCGCGAGAGTTGGTCGCTGCTTTTGTCAGAACGAGTTGCAATATGGCGGGATACCGTTTCAGACTTACCCCCAGCGCCTTTGTCGCCGCCGGATGCAGGCTTCTTGGATTCCTTCTTCTTGCCCCCACCAAGCTTGACACCGCCTTCCTCGCTGTCGCTGTCCATGGAGACATCACTATCGCTCGCTTCTTTCGCTGCGCCATCTTGCGCTGAGGTGCCGTAGAAACCCGTGTCGGTCTCGGTAGTGTCCGACTCGATCAATTCCTCGGAACTCTGTTTCTTCTTTGCCAGCTTGGCCGCTTTTGTGAATTTGCCGCCAGTAGCGGGGCGCGCCCTCTTCTTCTTGTCGCCGGAATCCTTGACCGGCTCCAACTGTTTGCGCTTGACTCCTGCCATTTTTGCTGTTGCAGGCTGTTGTTGATGAGCAAGTGCATGAAAGTTACAATTTTTTGGAAACATTTCGGTGCTCGGGCCAAGGGAACAAAGGCGGTGGCAGAAACATGACTCGTTTGCCTATCGTTCACTCGAGATTAGCGCCGGCGATGACGCAAGGCAAGACGAAATCTTTGACAAGGGTGCATCCAAGGAATACATGTACTCAGGGCACAACCATGCGTCACGGGATGCTTTACATCCGAGTTTCCACATCGGCTGAGCATCTGTTTTTCTTCCAAGGCTTGGCAGCATGAACAGATCCAAAGTGGTGATTCATGCAGAGCGCCGTGGACCGATCTTCCGTCTGCACACGCACATCGGAGATGGCCCTGCGTCTTCATGTGCGATGCACTTCGAATGGCAGCCGCGAGAATGCGATTCTGGTCTGATGAACATGTGGATTCCTTGCCTCGAGCCTGAGCACGAGTGCAAATAAATATTAGAATGTACCACCGTGGAACATAGTCCAAACCCTTCGTAAACATGACGTTACTGACGTTGACTCCTCCCTGCCTACTGAGCATGCCGAGCCCGAGGACTTGTACCAAAAACGCCAACGAGTAACCAAAACCCGTCCCTTCATGCTGCCTATGCGGTGCCTGCCGATATCAATGGCAATCAAAATATCGCGTCCCCATAAACTCCGATAACACGCCATCATGCTTAGTTTGACTCTTCAGGAATCTCCCCGTTTGGACGCTCTGCAGGTCTGGGAAGAGGGCCTAATTCAGCGCCATGTCCACTCTGCCCTCTCTTTCGTCCAGGGACTGGAATGTGGAAAGATGAGGACCTGCTCGTCGAGACGAGGCTCTCGGATGAATCGCCGAATCTCGAGAAGAAGCCCTTCTTCTTGGGCTTGGGTTCGTCGTTGAGTCCCACATCTTCGAATCCTTCGTCGGCAGTGGAGAGTGGACGCTCGAAGCGACGCTCGCTCAATGAAGACCTCGGCAGGCGCGCTGCCCTCGAGTCAAGGCTCTGACGGGGCCGGATGTCCAAATTGTCGACAACTGGAGACCTGGCGGAAATGTCCTAGACAGCACGAGTAAGTTCAATGCCTTGTGGAGCTCCGAAACCTTTGGACATACAAAGGATCGACGATAGGAATCAAACGACTCTCGCGAAATGCTAAAAGGTTCATTTTCAGTCAGAGCCTTGCGGTGATTCAAGGATGACGTTGACGACTTGGTGGACCAGAAGCTGGTCTTCTTCTCAGGCGGCGACGGCTGAGGATTCGGTGTTAGCAGGCGATTGTGCTGGGGCGCATCGGCGCATGTCTCGTACCGGCAGGTAGACGCCGCTGTCATTGATTTCTGCGACATGGTCAGGCGACGTGATCAACGCCGAATGTATTGGATCGGGTGAACGCACCACTGAGTTTGTACTCTGTTGGTTCCTTGATATCAATGGGCTTGACGCCAACGGTTTTGACGCGCTGGAAGCCACCGGAGACGCCGTTGGGGCGCTGGTTTTCATCACCAACGTCGAGTGGGCCGGGAGTTCTCCTGAAAGGGTTGCGGATGGGCATTGCTGCGAGTACAGAATGGAAGCAGAAGCGGGGTGAAGATGGATTGGATGGATAGATGGATCGAAGCAGACTGGCGTAAATCTGTGCAGATAAAGTCTGGCGCACGGTGGAGGCCGGACAGGATAAAGAGTGGAAGCGGACGTTTCGGGGGGCAGTGCTGGCGCAGGTGCAGGTGCAGGAGCAGACGCAAGCGCAGGCGCAGCGGAAGAAGGTGCGGGCAGGAGGGAGAGGGGAAGAGGGGAAAGGGAGGAGGGCAGGAGGGTGAGGGATGCATTAATTCAGCAAGACCGACCCGACCGGCCACCGCCCCGACCTGAGCTGCCCTGACGAGTGTCCGAGAGCGAGAGACGTCGACATCCGCTCAGAGTTGCCACTTCATCGTGACTGGAGAGGAGAGAAGAGCAATCAGGCAAGGAGCGCGCAAGGATCGACAGGGCTTACCAGCTGCTGGCCCTGTGGCCCCACCAACCCGTCCGCCGTCTGCCGTCCACCGTCCGCCGTCTGCCGTCTGCCGTCTGCCGTCTGCCGTCTGCCGTCTGCCGTCTGCCGTCCTCGCTCCGTCTCCGTCTCCCATCCCCAGGTCGAGGAAGACAAAAACGAAGGGTTGACTTGCCGCGCCGACCCGCTGCCATTCTTCGGTCGTCATCCTCCTAGCTGTCGGCTGCTGAGCGACGCGTAACCGACGGCGCGCGCAATCGAAACTCCCCGAGTTCCGTCGGTCTGTCTGTGCAAGCACCAAGCGGATGAGCAGCTCCCGTGCCGACGACACTCCACCCTCACAGGGGTTCGCGAGAGAAATGGCGAATCCCGGGGTTAGTCTGCACGAATCTTTCGCCACTTCTTTTGCCGTCTTTTCCAATGACGTCGACTGGCCGTGTCAGCCATCACCGCAAAGACACGTCGACGATACTAGCACGTTGCTCGTGTGGGACATGGTTGCATGCCACAAGCCAGCGCCCGCATTGGAGCCCTCTGCATGTTTGGCAGCCATACTTGTGGCCCCGTGTATTCGATAGCAAGCCTGTATATGTCGCATGTCTCGCTCGTCATGGTCAGCCGGGGCATGGAACTCCAAGCAGCCTTGTCTCTTGCCGAAGAGCCAGGTACCTACGGAGCACTGGAGCACGACAAGCTTTTGGACGACGGCAGCGTTCCCGGTAATACCCCATCGGAACTGCAAGGTACCCGGCTGCAAGACACTGAGACTGGAACGCGCACCTCCTTGCTGGGTGTCGACGAATTGAGGGCTTGGTCTCGAGGGGCGTACTGCTACCCTGAGAAAAAAGGTGGCCGAAAAGGGAAATGGAGGGGAGCGACGAAGGACTCAGCAGGACAGTCTCAATGTGCGCCTCGCGCTCTCTCTGCCCCCCTCCCTCTCTCCCTCTTTCTCGCAATGCCACCACTCCACGTTCGGGATTATCGGGAGCAGATCAAGGACTCGTGTCCAAAGCGTGGAATAAGGCTGAGTGTCTTTGCTGCAGGTAAGCTGCCTTGGCGATCCAAACACCATGACACTGCAGAAGTGGTGACATGGCAGACCTGAAGCTGCTCCTACGTTTTCCCGGAAACACTCTACCTCTACCTGTGGAGAGGGCTGCGGCAGGTCGAGGCGTGAAGTGGATTTTGGCAACAATTAGAGTCTTCTAGCAAGCGTGCCGGTCCAGTCCTCGGGAAGTTTTGGTAGTTAGCTGATGAGCCCCTCCGACAATAGAGCAACGGTAATTCGGAAATATTTGTAACACTGGGACGCACTTGGCGCTGACGCGAGGCGGAATACGGCAAGGCATGGACCGCAGCCAGGTTGCCAAAGCTGGCAGCTGTGAGCCAGAGGGCAGAGTCTGCAATGGAACCACGACTGCATTCGGCCATATTGCTTGGAGATGACGCACATGGCCATGGTCGGGATCAGGGCCATGAGGGAGTGATCTAGAGTGGCCAGGTGACGAAAGGGAATAGCGCGAGCGGCCAGACGAGCTGCCTGCACCCAACACCGAACACCCACACACCCACACACATGCAGCGCGCAGGGTCAGAGATATTATTAGCGGGCTGCATGGGCATCGTGCTGGGCGATGGGAGAGTGAAGCCTGAAAATAGGTGAAGCTGGAGGCGACGTGGAGAAGAGAAAGCCCCGGGCAGAGGCCACAGGCCAGAGGCGAGAGGCCACAGGCCAGAAACGCGGGCAGATCATCTCTACTGGGCCCACCGACTATGTGTGGGGGCCCAGCCCCAGTGACACCAAAAGACAGACGTCCCACAACATCAACTGAACAAACCCCAAACCCCAACCCCCAGGCCGCCAACTCAACACGCCAACGACGCCATCATCCGTCAACGCCTCTTTGCGCCCGCCGTCCAGCGATGGCTCGTCCCCGTGGGCCAGGCAACTCCTACTTCTTCCCTAGTATTCTCTCTCGTCGTTGATCGGCAGCCCGGCGCATCCACACTCTCCTCGAGGTGCTCGCAGCATTCTCTCTGCCCTGTCGCGGGTCCGCCTGAGCCATACCTGCGCCCGCTGTCGCATGTATTGGATGGTGCTGCAGCAATCCCAGTTCAGGACTTCGTGTGCGTGATTATGGCGTTTGCTCTGCTGTACCGCCAATCCGACGCGCCCTCGTCCGGCGCCAGGTCGCATGTAATTTTGCAGCCCTCCTGCCCATGCAACCGAAGCACCGGGACAGGAGACACGTTCTCTCTTGATTGCCACTTGACAGCTCCCCTTCTCTTCTCTCCTCGTCTTGACGCGCTCTCTGCACGTCATTCTCTCGCCCTCCCTCCAGTGCTCTTCGTCGTCTCCCCCTCCTTCTGGCTGGCCCTTCGTGGTGCTCTGTTGTGTGCTCTGCTCTGCTCTGTGCTCTGCTCTGTGCTCTGTGCTCTGTACTGCGTCCCGACTTAGCCCTTAACCTCTCCGTCCGCGCCGCCTCTTTCAGCCTCAATCCTTTGGTTCCTGTTCCCGGTCCACCCAGTCCGGGTTGTCAAGCGCTTTACGAGCCAGCCCCGGGTGGCTTTCCAGAAGCTCCTGCCTTAAGAGGCCGCGGGTCAAGCACGTTATTGCTGCCAAGCCCACTTCCCAAACCCCTCGCCGCCCAGTACCCATATAGGTCGTCGCCTCTTCCATCTCTGCCTGGGCTCGGCTGCCAGTCCTTGATCCTACCTTAGTCTTCACCACTTCATTTAGCCACCCGCCCACTCTCTTTTTCCCCGTGCCCACCGCCACAAACACCTACTTCCCTTTGCTCGATCACCTTTTCATTGAGCGTGATCGCTCCATCCTACAGCCATGGGCAAGACTTTTTTCGTAGACTGGCCCTTGTGGGAACAAATGACCTTTGTGAGTCGTGGTCCTTCCCGTTGCGTGGTACCCGTCCCGACTGCTAACACTGTCCTTTACTAGGTCCTAGCCGCGGCAATCGTACGACCTCTTCGGCTCCTGGCATCATGGGTGCGGCTGCTAACATTGATAGGTCGTGACAATTTCCGCCGGCTATGTCAAGGTGGCATTCACCTACCGCAAGATGAAGAAGCTCACCGCCGCCGGGGCCCCTGGCACCAGGGCTGGGCAAGAACCGCAAATGGTCGAGTCCGGGATGCGTGGGAAAAAGGAAGCCGATGACGGTATTCCGTTTGGAATCAAGGCCCTGCAGAGCGGTATCGAGGTCGAGGGCATTTGGGTTTCGGGTGCGAATACGCCTGCCAACAGAAGTCCGACGAGCTCTGTTTTCGAAAAGCTACACCCCGAACCTCCAGTGGTCAACATCAGATCCGCCTCTTACGAGATTCCCCACTCGTCCGGCCCTTCGAGCGTTGTGTCGTCTTCGCGCCCGTCAGCTTTTGACCGCGCCGTGTCCGCCGAACGTCTGCCCAATGACTACCCCAGGGACACCTCGCCTCCCGATTCGATCAGTGCCGGAAAGGCGCGCCAACACCGCCCTCCGCCGACGGCCTACTCTCGGTACAGCCAAACTGTGTTGAAAAATGAGACGGACAGTTACGAGACGAGGTCAACTGCTAGCGAACGTGGTGGTGAGTTGAAACAGCGGCGCGGAATGCCTTGGCAGCTTACTGATGAAGCTTATTTTGAAGACATCGATCAGCCTCGCGCATCAACGACAACCTTTGACCCTTACCGTAGCCAACAGAGCTACATCGATGATGGCTACCTGAGCACCTCTCCGGAATACATTCGGACATCTCCCAACTCCAAGGACCCTCGCGCCGACTTGCGCCTGTTGCAGAGTCATCGCATGTCCCACGTTGCTGAGACGGGCTCCCTAGCACGCCGCGAGCGCCGGAAAACAAGTCAATCTGGGCATAGCAATTACTCCATCGATGTCTCTCACATCCGCTATCCCTCGTCTTCTGGCCCACCATCGCTCCCATCTTTCGACTCAGAGCCTCTGCCCCCTCTCCCTGTCGGCTCGGATGCGAACCCCTTCATGTCGCCGTCCGAAATAAACCTTGCGAGCCCCACCCGTGACAGCCATCCTGAAAATGCCTCTCAGCAGGGCCTCCCGCTACTTGAGTCTTACCAGCCCCGTCGGCCAAACCTCGATGATGACGATTACGACATGGAAGACCCCCAGCAGAGCAACCAAGTCTTGCGTAAGGTGAACTCGGGCTTCGAGATCCTCAAGCCTGGCACTTTCCCCCAAGTGCGCCAGCACGAGCCGGCGCCGCAACCCAAAAAGCTGCAAAAGAAGCGACAAGGCTCAACCAGCTCAAGAGTATCCAACTTTGTCGAGCAGGTTTAATGATTGCAATGTTAGACACCACACAACCCCCTAGCGCGGCCCTTACGACCTGCACATAATCTCTATTTTCTGGTTTTGGCTGTTTGCTGCAATTCATCATGTTGGGTGGCCGACCGGCTTTCGTCTTGGGTCGCTTTTAACCCTCGGTGTCCCTGCCTTCCTCTTTTCTGAACAAAACAAAGCAAGCCCCACTGCATTGACGACGACGACGACGACGACGACAACGACGATGCCTCCATTCAATTGGTTGCCATCCCCACCCACAAATGCATATACATACATATATGGACCAACAAAACTGGCTCATCACACCAAGCAGCTCCCAGCCGACCTCGACTGGGGCTACGCCACATCACAAGCATTATCTTCTTTTCGACTCTTTGCGCTGAGGCTAGCAGCAGCAGCAGCAGCAGCATCACGAATCGGCGTTTGATCTTTCTTGTCGCACGAACATCAATCCATCGAGACGGCGTTTTCTGTTTGGTTTTTCTCTCTTCTCGATTGGCTCGTTGGTTGGCGATGTTTCTGGACTGGTTGTCTCGATCGGTTCTGTTCGGGGTATCTCGTGATTGCGGAACGTTTTGGTCGGCTTTTGCTTGCGTGCGGATAGAGGCGGGTGCACACTTTTCGGTGCTCTCTCTGCACTGCGCTGCAAGAGAAGAGCGAGGAGCCGATGGACAAAACTTTGAAATGATGGGATCGATCGGATGGACTGGGAAAAATGGGTCCACCAACTGATGTTGACTGATTGATTCATGTACGCACGCAAATGGCGATCAAACCCTTCAAAGACTACGAGTGAGTGAGCCAGCCAGCTGTCAAATGCTCGTCGTTTCTGTTATTGTCGTGAAATGAGAATGCGTTGCTGTATGAGCCATGTTGAAGCATCGACCAGGTTCAGGAGACAAGATATTGAGACACCAACGCCGGATTTCACGAGCGCATTCATTGAAAACAACACGCTTTTCATGTCATCTGCTTCTGAAGCTCTGGTTCCCCGTCGCATGTCCTAGCGATCGGCCCTATGAAGTCACAGAAGAGTTGCTGAAATTCATTTGCGTAAGGTTAGTACTGCACTGCCACTGTACCTACTTTCACCTCACAAAGCGCTCATTCGCCTTCTCCTCGTAGGCTTTTGCCAATTTTTTTTTTTAGAAATTTTTTTATTCTTCTCCTGTTGCTGCCGCCGATCATGTATTGTTTATTACACGGCAACAGCAACATCGATGACTGGTTCATCATCACAACCACCACCACCACCACCACCA
>JAIFKG010000871.1:0-12771 GCA_020351975.1 Phyllosticta ampelicida | reverse complement strand
GTTGGATCGCTCGCTCCTCTCAGCCTCTTCCTAGACTGTTGAACGACTGGACGCGGCAGTTATACCTTCTGTCTTCATTTCTCGAGCAGAGCTGCTCAATCCAATACAGCCCAATCCATATTGTCAAAATTTGCAATAATCCGATCTGAATTTGATCAGGTCCTCGGCGATGAACCTGACACACACCAGCCATTATGGCTCAATCATCGGGCGGCTTGTGGCGTTGTGGGCCAGCACGCCAGGTGAAGGCTACTTGAAAATTCCCTCGGTGACGGCGTTGCGCAGGATCCGAGCCAGTGGTTCTTCGAGGACCCCAGCCTGCGCGGTAAGGTCTGTAAAGGTCGTTCCAGTCTTCTCGTTGATCTTGTTCAAAATATCTTATCGATCAACGACCTGAAGACTGATAACATTGGTTCCCTGGCTCCATGTCATTATCCGTCAGTTGCTCACCCCCCTTCGCCTTGAACGCTTACACCATTCAGTTTCTCTCGAACGTAATCTCTAGGACCGTCTGCCTGCCTCAGCAGCTCACTCGCAACATTGATTACACCCTCTCGAAATTGCTTAAATTTCAGCGAAAATTTCGTTCGATCTTGAGCGCCAGCCGTCGTTGCCTATTTGGAAACATCTTGCCCTGCTGTCACATTGGCATCCCACTTCTTCGTCTCCTCCAGCCGCTTCTCTGCAAGAGCCGTAAAGGACATTTCCGAGACACGAACCGGGCTGATTGCAAGCATCCCATTCGGGAACCACAAATTCCCATTCTAGAGCTTTTCTGCCCTCGCTACGTGGATGGAAGCTTGACTTTTCACCCATTACAAATTCCGAGCCTTTTAGTCATGGCTATCTGAACAACACAGACTTCTAGTCGTCACATGTGGCTCAGTGGTGAGTGGAAACATGTTTCCGCCATCCACCATGGCCACGGATTTGTGTCCCATTCATTCGCGGAGTCGCCGCGCTGTTACTGCCTATGTAGGCGGGAATTCTTCCGTCGCGACATTCCTGGATGACAAACATCACACTGCCTTCATTATCTTCCGTTGCGAGTGGGACAGCAGAGACGGATCAGCTGTGTCGGCCAGACCAATGCAGCCAAGGTAGGGCTATCCCTGCGAGACGGGAGGGCAAAACTGGGTGTCGATGTTTACCTAGCCGAGTTGCCTGGCAGACCGCAACATCACTGTGTGTGGAGTATGTCAAACTCGCCGCAAGTTGAATGATTTTTCACCACGCCATCAGCTTACTGAACGCTTGTTTCAGCAACACAAGTGCGGCAGTCTTCTTTGACTGATCCCATACGGATTGCACTCGTAGCTTTTTTTCGCACTTTCGATCGACGCGTGACCACTACGAGCATGCTCGTCCACGCGATGGGGAACCCGGGAGCGAGCTTCGATTTATACCGCCTCAGCTGGAAAGAGACCTCTACAGCGAAGCCATTCGAAGCAGTCGACGAATTCGCTCGGAGCACGTCAACAGCAAGTAGGGAACAAGTGTGGTCCGCGAACGGCGAGGACAAAAGCCGTGGCAGGATCATCGAGCGGTCTTGATCGCGGCAAGGTTAGAACAAATAATATTTGCGACTTCCACCAGTTGGGCCGCAAGTGGTGTGAGAGTCCTGTTACCTGTCTTATCTCACGCCTCTTTTTCCCATATAGGTGCCAGATCCATCCGTAATACACGGCTACAATGATGATTTGGTTTAGATGATTGGATGCACCGCGTACCGGTGGGCCTGGGAGTCTGATCGTTTCCCATGGATCATTTCGGCAAACCACTGGACGTCTCGAGGCAACACAGAACTTGGTGGAGAGATGGAGGTGTCTGATTCATATCCTTCGCATCCGAATTAATTACAAGTGCTCAAAGCTCCATTTGGAACGACGATGGGAACAGGATGCTGAAGCTGCGGGGCATCACCCCGTTTGGAGCTTGACACTTCAAGGTCTTTCGGTGTTCAAACTTGGTAGATGGATGATAGTGGCGTGGAACGAGAGCAGTTGACGATAGTTGGCAGGAAGGTCGATCCATCGATCGTACAGTATTGAGATGTCACAATATTGGACCAGTAACTTTGCAGATAGTATTTGGTGGTCGAGAGAACTATAGAGATGATATTTGTTTGAACGGGTTTAAGATCGAGCTAGACTTGCCTACGGATGGGATTGACAGAGATCGTATTGCAACCAGTCCGCCCCCATTCACTACCCGCAGCATCATCAAATGTCATCACTCATGGACACGGTCGACAAACATCATCTACGGATATGATCCGACAATTGGACCATTGCTTTTCCCCATAAACATGAACCCCTACCCACCTCCATCCATGGGCCCCAAACTCCGTCCCCTCTACCTTCTGGCGATGGAATCAAACGTCCCGCGGGATCTGTGTACATGGAGAATGAGAAAAGATGATCCAAGATGATCGACCCCTCGGCGTTTAAAGTTATTTCACCAGACTTAGCCTTTGCAGCGATGGAGTATCCGAAGCGGCGGTTGCGGATTTCTCGATTGAAAAAAATTCGATACAAGCAGATGCTAGGTGCGAGTTGCCAGTATTAACAGACCAAGATCCACACCGTCAGAATTGCTACATCGGGTTAGCGCCGCACGCTGGTGGCGCAAAGGGTCAACGCACAAGACAACGACGACAAGAACATCATCATCCTCAACAGCTGCATATTACCATGGCCCACCGACCGCCTTCGCCACTTATGGGCGACCAGCTGAAAGGGTTGGCAAAACGCGATTGTTGGCTGTGACGCGTGTTTGTAGTACCCAGCCCAGCCCAGCCCGACCACCGAGCCCACGTAACAAGAGGTCCAATGCCGGCGCTAATGCAGAGACAGTAGCAAAGATGATGCATGGATCCGGAGCGGACAGGCCGGGGGTGAGGTGGGGGCAGTAAGAGGGGGGCGGACATCCCGTCACTGATCCCCTGGACGCTGCTGCACCTCCTCAACTGCAAGCCCCGCGCCCAGTCCGCACCCATCACCCGCAGTTACCTGCCTCCCAACACCCGTAGGTATCAACTCTTCACTCGAGTGGGACCTACCCATCCGTACCCAAGCGAGAGCCTGAGATGGGCCGTGCAGCTTCAAAGAGGAGCAAGCGCGCGCAACGGACACAAACTCCAGTGGTCCATGACCTCGCCCATCTCGCTCGCTTGTCTATTACTTCTTTGTCAACGCCGCTGGCTCGTGTATAGTAATAATCATGCTCTTCATCTCGCGACTCAAGGCTCGCTGGCAACTGATGGCGTTGCTCGACAGGCGACAGCGACAGCGACGCACGGGAGAGAGGGCAGCGAAAGCAAGCGAGACCGTCGCTTGTTGCCCGCACAACCCTGATGTTGAGCTGGTTGGCTGGCTGGCTGGCTGACTTGCGGCAATGGTAGGTAGATAGGTGGTGTGTGCGCCGTGCACAGACTACTCAAACCTAGTAGTCAAGGCACTCGAGGAACTGAGGCAACCTAGGTAAGGCTACCTTTCCAAGGACAGTAAGCAGTAGACATCAGACAGCAGACAGCACAGTCGTCCCTCCCTCCCTCGAGACTCCTCGCAAGTTCAAGCTCAAGTATGTTCAAGCCCACTACATCCGCTTCTGCATCCGCGCTCCCGTCCAAACCCCATCCGTCATCCATCCATCCATGCGTCTGTCCATGCGGGGACGAGCGGCACGTTCGACAACACCTGTGATTGCGATTGGCCGCCATGATTGACAGAAAGGCGTCGATCGCGGCCGCAGCTGGGGAGGGTGGCGGCGGGCGTGCAGCGTACAAGCGCGCATAGGACAGGAGACGCCCTTTGCGGAGGAAGATGCGCAGAGGCTCGAGAGGCGTTGGTGGGTGGGTGGATCGGAGACTGCGCCGTCGAGGTGGGAGAAAGGTGTGTGTGTGTGTGTGTGTGTGTGTGTGTGTGTGTGTGTGAGAGAGAGAGAGAGAGAGAGAGAATGTGTATGTGTATGTACATGGTCATAAATATACTTGTGCTTCAGGTCATGCTGGTGGGTTGGGAGTCTAAGAGAAAGGAGAGCGTGGGATGCTGCAGGGGAAAGAACAGAATGGCCATCATGGCCTTCATAAAGTTTCATCTTGGAAAAACATGGTTCGATATACATGAGACGGGAGTCGACGTAGATATTACAGGCCATACATATGATTTTCCATTTGTCGAATATGCGGGTCCACATGCTCCTTGGGCTTCCGCGTCCGCGGCCTTGGTGATACCCACACACCTGGACATCCACGCGTACGCGCGGCATGGGCACGCTCCCGCAGCACTGGGAACACCAAGGATGGGGCCGGGGTAGCACAGCCACGTCGCTGGGTAGCGGTTAGAGTCCAAACGAGCCCGTTGACCCGTGCCGTTCGTTCAGTTCGGAAACGCAGGAGTCTAGACGAAGCATTTCTCCCAGGTCATTGTAAGGTGACATCAATGCGCGCCGCTCTCCCCACGTTCTCTGCTGCGGCTGGCCTCACCTAGCATAGGTTTGAGGGCCCAGGTCTTGGCACATACGACTGCGGCGCCTGGGGCTATGAAATATCTCGAGCCATCTGTCGGATGAAGTACTGCTTTGGTAAGAGAGGCTGCGTGTCTGGGCCACTACGGCGTAGAAGTGGTCTGTTCTTAATATCGAATCCGATCTGGTGCCACTAAGCGTTCCCTTTCCTTCATCTATTTTCGTGGCTGGAATTGCGCGCTGCTCCAGTACGATAGCGGCCATGTCCTCGGAGTTGACAGAGTCAGGGGGGATCGAAAAGATAAGCGTGGAAAAAGATTGGAGCATAGAACTGCTGCATTATGGTTGTCACAAAGGCCCACGGTTCCGAGTTTCTCCGCAGGTTGTCCGGTAGCGATACAGGGCGGCGTTTCAATGTACGGCGACGCCTCTACAAACGAGCGTGTCCAAAATGTGCAAGATGAGTTGATTGCCACGTCTGCACGCAACCCGACTCGCTTCGTATTCGCCGGAATGGCTTCTCCGACGAAGTAATCTGAACCAGGATGAGGGTTGCGACAGCTGGGATTCTGCCGCGGCGGGTCCGCGAGGCTCGGTTTGGCACCGATGGGTAGCAGACTTGTTGAAATACCCCAGCGTTTTGATCTGCGCTCCCAAAGCCCAAGCATCATGAGAGTTTGTGGAATCCAGGAGGAGGGCTCTAAATAGAAATTACCATTTGCCCATATAGGCAAAGACCATCCCAAGAAGGAAACAGGCTGCAGTAACAAGATTTGGGCGATATAAATCGGGGACCAACCCCGTCATCAGCCGTGAGCTGCTCATTCTATGTCGTACGTCTATCCAAGGTATTTGGCATGGGGGAGAAAGTAAACAAGAATCCCAAGGCGTAGGGGACTGCTGCGTCGCGCCAGACTTGGTTGGCCACGCGCAAAAAGAAGAGGATGGACATTGCAAGGAAATGGACGTGATACTGCACAATAGACGAACAAATTTGATCCAGCAAAAGAGGTGCTTTACAAAATTGTGCATCGGTGGTCGCGGCGACTTCGCCTTTTCCCAGGGCCTGTCGATCCGCGTCGTGCTTCCAGTTGCTTGCGGTTAGCGGCCAGCCGGGCGTCGTATGCTCGACTGCGCTCCATGTCTTTGCGGATAATTTGCCGGCAAAGATCGATGAAAACTTCGTCGACGTTGGCTCTCCGTCTTGCCGAAGTCTCGTAGTATGGGCAATTTCCCCATGCCTGGCTGACGGCAAAGGCGCGTGATCGAGTGACTGCGCGGTCTTCCTCGAGATCTGACTTGTTACCGACGAGCACTATGGGCACGCGTTCGTCGTCTTTTATCCGGATGATTTGGTCGCGCAATTCGGCGAGTTCGTGGAGCGAGGTCATGGACGTGATGCTGAAAACCAAAAGGAACCCTTGGCCGGTCTTCATGTACAGTTCTCTTGTGGGAAATCAGCGGCGTTGCGCGCAGTGCCTGGCGGCCTCGAACTCAATTTACCTCATCGCAGCTGCTGCGAGGTCAGCGACACGCGGTCGCGAAACAAGACGGGTAGGGCTCACTTACTGAATTGCTCGGTCCCTGCGGTGTCGAGGATTTCAAGGACTACGGACCGACCCTGCAACCCAAGCGGCGTCAGCTTTGCAAGTCCTCCCAAGGAGACGGCGCGGTACGTACATCGACATCAATGGCCTTGCGATACGAGTCTTCTATGGTTGGGTCGTAGGATTCTATCCAAACATTTTGGACGAATTGTGCTGCCCGAGTCAGCGCTTGGCCCCCGGAGGCGATGCAGCGAGCGTACCTGTGAGACAGCTCTTTCCCACTCCACCTGTATATCGACGGCGTCAGTGCTGGGTAGACAGCCATCAGGGCACCGGACCCTACCAGATCCAAGGACAACAATGTGGTATTCTCGTTGTGACATGGCACTGCGCTGAGGGGTTGAAGGGCGAAGGGTGCGGACGGAGGAGCTGGGCTCGGCGGGGAAAGAGGCGTATTGCAATCTCAGGCGCTTCAATGGCTAAAGAAAGGCAGCGCGCCGAGTGATGGGCGCGAGAGAACACGCCACGCGACAAAAGCCGAGGCGCGTTTTCGGCAGATGGGAACCTGAAGGGTTTCGACACAGCCTCGCGCCAGCGAGAGGAAGAGAGAGAGGACAAAGGTGCGCTGACGGGCAGGAGGATGGCTCGGGTTGGACGTGTCTAGATGCGGAGCGCAGGGACGACGCGAGCAGAACCAGGGATCACTAGACAGCTGTTAGCCATGGACGCCAACAACAGGCGCCCAGCAAGCGGCGGCGGCGCGGTGGGATGGACGAACCGGTACTACAAATGATGTCGAAACGGGTGGCGGATGAGTGGATGAATTGTATGAGCAGTGGTGGCGGGACGGGGGACGGGCGAGCGGTGGATGCTGTGCAAGTGCAAATGGACGGCAGGCATGGTTAAAAGGAAGCTGTCCAAGTCTGGATGCTGGCGGTAAAGGAGATCCCGCTGCGATTCAAGTGTCCAACGCCCCGGATCAGCCCTGGCGCAGCGCTGCGTTGCACTGCGTCACTAGACGTCCACAGCAAACACCCTGGTGTGTCCCTGCCGGGAGTACTCCTGATCCTAGGACGACGACGAGGAGGAGGAGGAGGTAGGTTGCTGCCAGCGAAGCATTGGTCCCCAAGTCATTTCAATTGGTCGCGAGGGCGACTGGACGCGTCGACTCGGTGCGTATGTCCAAAACGGTCGCACTTCGACGCCTGGCTCTGTGGCTCCATGCAGTAGCAGTACCCGACTGAGCGGCGTGCCGTGCCGTGCTGTGCTGTGCTGTGCCAGTGACGTCTGGTTTATTCTCATCGGATGTCAGTGGTCAGTGGTCGGTGGTGGAGTATGCAGTGGTGCCTGTGCCTCGGCCCCTGTCGTCGATTCTGGATGCCTCAGGCCGCCGAGGTTTACTGCCCCCAGGCCGCTCACCGCCTTGGCCCGGCTGCGTCACTTTCTCTGCCGCCGAGCTCAACGACGTCCATCGGTAGTGAACCATGCTGCTCCCTTCGCTGCTGGCATTGACGGCCACGCTGATTCCCTCTGTCCTCGCCGTCTTCGCTGACGATGCATACCAAGTCGACTACCACTACGCCTTGCTAGGCGTCCCCCAGCAGCATGCCACCTTCTTCCACCAGCCGCGCGCCGACTCCAAAGCGTCGCTGCTCTACACCCTCTCTGAGAAGCTTGTCCTCGGTGCCATCAACCCGCGCGACGGGGCCCTCGTGTGGCGCCAGAACCTATCATCCACGACCAATGCTCCCTCGGGCTTCTTGAGGGCTGGAGAGGACCAGGACAGCGTGGTCAGCGCATGGGACGGTCACGTCGCCGCTTGGGATGCCACAGATGGCCGGTTGGCCTGGAGTGTCGACTTCAAGGACGCCCATGTCAAGGATCTGGAAGTATTGGAGCTCCCCGTCGTGGCAAATGCTGCCAAAGACACCATCGTGCTGTGTGGCGGCACCACCCCATCGGTCAAGAGGCTCGATGGCGACACTGGAGCTGTCAAGTGGGAGTTTGAGGATACGAGGTGAACAAATCGCGACTCTCCAAGTGTTCCACTAATGTCCGTTGTAGCGGCGACACTCCGTATCAAGTCTCGGCTTCGGCAACGGCCGTCTACTCCGTTTCCCTGTCGTCTTCCATGCTCGGCGGCTTGAAGATAAAAGTCACGGCCATCGATCCTTTGACCGGCAAAAAGCTCGATCATTACACACTAGCGTCGGACAGCGACATTTCTTCCACGGACAGCATTCTCTTCGTCGGTGCCAACACTGCTTCGCCGCTTCTGGCATGGACGGACAAGGCTTTCAAGACGCTCAAGGTGAATATCATTGGATCCAAGAGCACCTCCTCTTTCAACATTGAAAATACAGGTGCCGAAGAAATCGAGCAGGTTGTCTTGCATGCGCCGCACCGCATCAACTCCGTTCCGCATTTCCTCGTTCATTACCAGACCGCTCGAAGCCACTGGGCCGAGGTTTACCACGCCAATGTCAAGACCGGTGCAGTGACCAAGGCATACAGCTTGCCCAAGCTTGGTGGAAGCGGAGCATTCTCCACGAGTTCCATCGATGCCAACGTCTACTTTACTAGAATCACTGCCGACGAAGTCGTCGTGCTTGGTTCGACGTCCCATGGAATTCTTGGCCGATGGCCTGTCACGGGCGATGCGTCGAAGCAAGCTCCCCTCCAACCCCTACATGCGGTCTCCGAGGTTGCTGTACGTGACAACACTGCTTCGGCTGTACGCGCCGCCGTCTTTCTTGCCGATGGAAACTGGGACATGCTTCGCAACGGATATTCTGCTTGGTCTCGTCCTGAGGCGCTAGCAGGAGCAATCGACGCCGTTTGGGTCGAGCTACCACCTGAAGAGTCGCTTGCACACGAGCTGGAGATTGAGACTCACCAGACTGTCTTGGGGGCCTATATCCATCGGATTAAGAGGCATCTCAGGGATCTCGAACACCTCCCAAATCATCTACAAACCCTTCCCACCCGCCTCTTCAGCTTTGTCGAAGCAGCGGATAATTTGGACAAGCTGCGCAGGGATAGCTTTGGCTTCAATAAGCCCGTTGTCGTCGTCACCGAGACAGGACGTTTTGTTGCACTCAGTGCCGGCGCCATCATCTGGAGCCAAGATGCGCTGAAACTCTCCAAGGGTGAAAGGATTCAACAGGTTGATGCCAAATTTGTCAATGGCACCATTGCTGCCTTGTTCCCTCAGATTGATCGCCACGTCCTTCTCAGCGCCGCTACAGGAGAGCTGATCCAAACCAAGGACAAGTCCGCTTTCGAGACTGTCCAGACCGGCCCCAAAGAAGTCTCTTACAAAGTTCTTGGTAATGAGCTCAAAGGGTTCTGGGCAGGAAAAGAACAAGCTTGGCAATTTGCTCCCGTCCACGGAGAGCGCATTGTCAGCGTTACGCCTCGACCACTTCATGATCCTGTGGCTTCAATTGGAAAAGTTCTTGGAGATCGAAGGGTGCTGTACAAGTATTTGAACCCGAACCTGGTCTTGGTCACGGCGGTCAATGATGCCGGGGGTACTCTGTCCGTCTACCTTCTTGACTCTGTATCTGGAGCCCTTTTGTACGAGGCCTCGCACGACGACGTCGACACTGCGCAGCCAATCCCTGCGGCCATTTCTGAGAACTGGGCTACATATTCCTTCTCCTTGCGTACAGGCTCCAGTGCACCCTCAAAGGGCCACCTCCTTGTCATAACTGAATTCTTCGAGTCGACTCTCCCCAACGACCGAGGCCCCTTTGGATCCGCGTCCAACTACTCGAGCGTGCGGCCATCATCCGGCGTGCTCGGCGAGTCGGCCAAGCCCAAAATGCTCAGCCAGACGTACCATATTCCTGAGCCCATCTCCCACATGGCCGTCACACAGACAACTCAGGGCATTACGTCCAAGTGGCTGCTGATAACGCTCCCGGAATCCAATTCAGTGGTCGGCGTCCCGCGCCAGTTTCTGGACCCTCGTCGTCCCGTCGGCCGTGATCCTACACCGGACGAGCAGGCCGAGGGCCTCATGCGCTACACGCCTGTCATCGAGTTTGACCCGAGACAGTACCTAAACCACAAGCGGGAAGTGCTCGGCATCAAAAAGGTTGTCACGAGCCCGGCGCTCGTTGAGAGCACGAGCTTGGTGCTGGCCTTTGGCCTAGACGTGTTTGGCACACGTGTGGCGCCTAGCTCCGCGTTTGATGTTCTGGGAAAGGAGTTCAATAAGCCGCAGTTGGTGCTGACTGTGGGAGCATTGGCTGCGGCGGTCGCGTTTGTGGCGCCTTTGGTAAGTCGACGCCGTTTTTGTGCATGATGGGTGCTAATGCTTGACCAGGTTCGCAGAAAGCAAATCAATGCGCAATGGCAGGCGTTGTGATTAAATAGCATGCAGCAAAGTGAGATCATGTTGATCGTCGGGTGGCGTCTTGGGAGACGTCCGGGAAACAATGAAAGAATTGATCCCATTTCGATTCGAGTGACTACAGCCATCTTTGGATGCCTAGGATGCTAGACTGCAGTCACAGTAGATGGATGACCAACGGCAGGATCTACGATGCACGATCCCGGAGCGCCGGCTGGCACCATCCGACGAGGCTGTCCTTTGCGGCGCTGCAACGGGTTCCCGAGCTCCAGCTTGGATGACACTTCAAAGCAACGGGACGGTCGACCGCAACGCCGCCCTGCAGCTCAAGGTGGGTGATCTTATTACTAACCTGCCGGAGGTAGCCATGTCGCCGGTCTCCAGCCAATGTCACTGCCCTTGCCTGTCTTAGGATCATGATCGTAAAGTCCGCTAAACGCCGGACGAGCTCGTGAAGCTTTACCACTTTGGCCCAGACACCCTCACTGAAGTTGGCAAAGCTACGTCTTGTGTATGTCATTTGCATGGCCGTCCAGCATGTATAAAGCCAGTTCCTCGAGGCCATATCGGTGCCCTCAATCCAATCCGCAGTTCCCACGGCCTCATTGAAAACAAGCAGACATTTTTGCAGTTCAAAACACGCCTCTTTCTTTCATCGACATGACGGACCAAAAGAAGTACACAACCAAGCTCGTCGACCAGCACGTCCTCGTCATCGGCGGTAGCTCTGGCATCGGTCTGGGCGTCGCCGAAGCCCTCCTCGAATTCGGCGCACGCGTCACCATCTCCAGCAGCAGTCCCGCGCGCCTCTCGTCCGCCGTCGAGCAACTGGGCAAAGACTACCCCTCGGCGGCAAGCGGCAAGCGCATCCACAGCCATGTGTGCGATCTGGGAGACGCCAGCACTCTCGAATCCAATATCGAAGCGCTCTTCGCCCAGGTGACGTCCATCGCGCCGCTCAACCATGTCGTCTTCACCGCCGGCGACGCGCTCAACACCGTCCCGCTCCAAGAACTGGATATCACGCAAGCGCAGGCCGCAGGCACCGTCCGCTTCTTCGCGCCGCTCCTCGTCGCCAAGCATGCCTCGCGCGCCCTGCCCGCGTCGTCGGCGGCCAGCATCACGCTGACGTCGGGCCAGGCGGGCGACAAGCCGCCCCCGATGCCGCAGTTGGCGCTCGTCGCGGCCTACTCGGCCGGCCTGTTCGGCATGGCGCGCGGGCTGGCGGTCAACCTGCGCCCGCTGCGCGTCAACGTCGTCGCGCCGGGCGCCGTCGACACGCCGCTGTGGAAAAAGAATTTGGTTGGCGGCGGCGACCGCGACGCGGTGCTCAAGCACATCGGCGAGGGCTTGTTGACGGGTGAGGTGGGCACGCCGGAGCAGGTCGTTGAGGCGTATTTGTGGTGCATGAGGGACCGCTTTGTCACGGGTGAGGTGGTCAGGACGAATGGTGGGGCGTTTTTGGTGTAGGCGGGAGGGCAGCAAGGAGCCGGGTGGGGTCATGGGTTGGATTTTGGCTGTGTGTAGACGGCATGCCGGATCTGTCGCTCGCTCGCTCTGATGCTGGTCGGGAGCATGGCGGCATTCATTTGCATCTTGAGTCTGTAAAGCTAGCGATGCTCTCCCCCTTTCTCGACACAAGACTCTCGGCTCTTTCTCCTCGCTCTCTTGTCGTCCCCCCTCACGATATCATCAGCGCGTCAACGTTTTCCTGGGGAGCTAGCTAACGCAGAGATGGACCGAAGCAGGCGAATCAGAGAAGTGCAGACAAGACAGACGGAGTCTTGTGCACCGCCAGGTACCTGACGATTGAACAATGGCCCTCCTGCTGATGTATGATGTAAAGCGAGAGCGGCCATGGAAGAATGGCGAAATACATGTCAAAAAAGTCAGGCTTTTGTCTAGGGAGCTCCTAAGCCGCTGCCACAGACGCTCGATACCAGCATCTCGCCACCCCTTTCCACAGAGCAGAGCCACCGGGAGGGGCTGCCGTCGTGGTGCGTGGTGTGTCGTGCGCGCCACACCGCAGACCATCAACCGTGAATCGCTGTCCATCCATCCCGCCGCCAATCCCACCATCTCACCTCACCTCACCTCACCTCATCGCATTACGCACACCCGCACACTCTGCCAGCCAGGCAGCTCTTTAAAACGTGGCGTTTCAGACACGCCGGCTTGGGCGTCCGGTCGTGCGACGCGTGTCACGCGTCTGTCATGCATGGGCTATGCAGCGTTGTCTACCTACCTCTCTGCCTAGTCAGCACGCATGTGCGGCGTCTGCCTTGGCGCGTGTGCTTCGCGCGTAGCCGAAGAGGGCTTGGTTCGGTTCGGTTTAGTTTGGGCATGGGTTGGGGAGAAGAGGGGGTGGGCAAATGGCAAGCAAGTAATCAAGGGGAC
>JAIFKG010000858.1:0-14511 GCA_020351975.1 Phyllosticta ampelicida | reverse complement strand
GAACGGACGTCTAGTCCGGCCATCCCGTCTCGAGATGATCAGCATCAGAGAGAAGGGAGGTCGCGACCTCGCCAAGAGGGCCAAGCGCGCTCGTGAGGAACGAGATGACGAGGCGGCAGCCGCTCAGCTGCAGACGACTGCCCGCCCCGCCGGACAATGAGGAACGCCCCTCACGGGAAACGCACGCGGCGGGCGTTGCCTTCGTCCGTCGCTGATGCGAACCCTGTCTCCTTTCCCTCTTTCTTTGTTGTTCATTTCTTTTGTCACGGAGTTCTACACCACGAGGTCTGAATTTTCTGCGTTGCTTAACTCGCCTGCGAGGAGACGGCTCTCCACAGCCAACCCAACGTGAGCCTCCCGGGCTTCAAGGGCACCTCTAGTGTCCGCACGATATGAAACCGCTGTTACATGCGTGGGATATTGCTTGGTAGTTATCTATATAGTTGCGCAGGCACGCGAGATGCCCCGACAGAGGGCTGAGACGGGCCCGTGCTCCGCACGCGCGCTTGCCTAGCGCTTAATCTATCCATCCATCCATCCAACGCTGGGCTTGAGCCTGAGACCTTAAAAGTAATCAATCAATCAATCAATCATCATCATCATACCCTTTCCCACATGCCCCCCTCCTAGAAAAAACAACCCTGCGCATCGACTCATGTTCTAACGAAACTTCCACGCGCCCCACCATCAATTGACGCGGTCTTGAGGCTTCCATCTGCAGCAAGCATCTTTCTTCGGTATTCCTTCAGCTTGGCCCATGAACCGTCAACGCTGACAGATTCCTCTTACTCGAATTGTTGAATGCGGCAGAGGTACCTATTCGCGGTTGTCTCATCTGTCTTCGAGTACTTGAATTTGAGTTGAGTCCATACGGCATGAGGAGTTCTGTACTCATCAACCAGGGGTTCGTCTTCCTGGCTCAGTCCACAGAAAATTAGGTACAGTGCTGTGAATTTGTCCCGTTCGTACTTGGCCTTTTTCTCAAGGTTGAAAGTTCCGCCCATTTTCGAGGATTCAGTTGTCAGCTTCTCTATCTCCGCGCTCCAGAGGATGAGGGCGTGATAACCGCCGCGCCTTTTGGGTTGTGGATTCAAGCAATTTCTTCAACTGTGCTCTCCACGGTGTAGAAGCTTGAAATAAATATCGAGGTTCCAAGGGCGCCAAACGAGATGACGGAGGAGTCTCTCAAGCTTCACCGACTTGCTTCACGGTTTTGCTTCACCGGCTTGCTCCTTCTGCTGTTTGGAGTCATGCCCAGAAGATTCTCCAGGTATACTAGCGCACAGTAGTTAGCGCGAACTGGGCCGACGCGACTCTAAAAGCTCGTCGCGTCGCCCCAATCCTGATCAATAAGATGGAATCAATTAACCTCACCTTTTGGGGCTTGCTTGCTCGCCTTCAGGAGGTAGAACGACCCGACCGGGAACCTGCTTCGATTACCGAGGCGACTCCCGTGGATCCTACACCGGATGGGGATGAACCCAAACGACCCCAATACTTCACAAGGTCAAAGAGAAAACGTACGGCGGATCCCGAAGTTGAGGCCGAGAACGGACGACTTAGTAAGATTCTCAAGGCAATGGTCGCCTAGCTTGAGAGAGGCGAGAACGTAGTGGAACAAGCCTATGCTGCTTTTGAAACCGCTTATCCAATTCAAAGAGGTCAATGGAATCAAGGTTCCCCAAACCTACGAGGAATCTATTCACGACCCTGAACACGCTGGAGATTGGAGCGAGCAATCACCGAAAAATTCTCAACACTGATCGCCAATGGAACATGGAAAAAGGCCATTGAACCACAGTTGCACGCCAAGATTTGGAATGTGGCCACCACGACATCAAGAGCGCTTTTACGGAGGCTCACCACCAGAAGGAAATTTATCTCGCAACACCAAAAGGGATCGACATTGGAAAGGGCTGCACGCTCCGGGAAATGCGAAGTCTATGGTGTCTAAAACAAGCTGCATGCGGCTGGAATAGCTTGACCAAGGGCCTGCTCTTGCGATGGGGTTTCGTTCAAAGTAAAGCAGACCCATGCTTGTTCACGTACCCCATCAAGGAGACCTCAATTTTGGTCTATGTCAATGATATTGCCGCCGCTGCCAAGAATACTGCTTGCCTCGACCGGTTCTACTCTCAACTGTCTGTCCAAGTTTGGGAAGGCTGCCAAGGACCCAGGGGAGACCGAGAAAATCCTCGGCGCTAGAGTCACGAGAGACAGAAAGAACAGAACCTTGTACCCTAATCAGGAGAAGTATCTCACAAACGTACTCGACAGGTTTGGAATCACAACGGCAAAGCATAAGGCAAAGAATATACCAGCTGCAGACTACAAGAACTCCCGACCGCCGGCAGACACAGAGAAGAGAATCGACGTCGCAGAATACCAGCGACGCATTGGCAGCCTGATGTACACTATGATCCTCACTCGACCGAATATCGCATTCGTCATTGGAAAACTCTCACAATACAGGAGCGACCCAACTGAGCACCACGGACATGCTTTGAAAGGCCCAATGAGATACCTGAAGTCTACCATCACTCAGAAACCACGCTTCGGACCTGGGGGAGTATACAAACACTTCATGGTCTACTCGGATGCCGATCGGGCAAGTGATGAGGCAGACAGGAAGAGTGTATCTGGATCGGTGGTCATGTTTTATCGAGGCCCAATCTCATGGTCGGGCAAGAAACAGAGATCAGTGGCTACCCCGACCTGCGAATCAGAGTATATGGCACTCTGGGATTGTGCAAAGCAAGGCCAATGGGCAGCGAAAAGAGCCTTCTTTTCTGACACGCATCAACCTATCTGGCTGTCGTGGACATTCCACGTTGACCCAAAGGACGATGACGTCGTCGTCGTTGGTGATGCGTTGCCAGATTTTTTGGTTGGACGTTGCTTGCTTGTGTATGCGGGAGAGAGAGGGGAGAGCCTGCCTGAGGTTGAGCCAGTACTGGTGTATGCTACTTTAAGTTTCGTGGGAGAGGGCGACGGACAAGACCAATCTTGTTTGCAGACTTTGCGCTTGGAGGCAGACACATAAAGTAGGATGCTCCCCGTCATAGGTGGAAGGTCCGGGGTTTGGAGTGCTGCTGTGCTGCTTGGTCTAATTACCAACACCCAAGATCCTGATGCAGCTAGGTACTGTACCTTTCACACCTCCTCCATTCATCCACTGAGACACCACCGCTGCCGCCGCCATCCACTTCACTACATGACCCCCAACCGACCAAACGCCGCAACTACGTCCTTGTCCACGTTAACCAGCCACTCGTCCCTGAACCTCTCCTCACCACCACACTCCTGAACAACCCTCTGCAACGTCTCCCTCACACAAGTTACCATGTTGACACGATGCACGGGATCCGAGTAGATCAAATCCCTTCGCCTAGCATCATCCGGCGCCTCGGGTCCCGTCAGCTGCGGGGGCTCCTGCTCCCAGACGAGGCCATCGACCGACGTGTCCTCGTTGCCGTCCGTCAGCTCGACGTACAGGTCCGTCCACAGCGTCATCATATCTTGCAGCTTGAGCAGCATCCACTCGGCGCGCGTGTCGAGCAGCGCCGTAAGCGCCAGGCACATGAGCTTCTTGTTGGTCGGGCTGGCGATGTTGTCGAAGTGGTCGAACCACTCGGTCAGCAGCCAGCGCATGCGAGCATCCAGCGGCTCGGCGGGTTCGACGCTGGATAAAGCGGTCAGCAGGATTCGCGGCGACGCGAGCGTGATGCGCGCCAGCACGGCAAAATAGTCCGTCTCGACGATGCCGTCGACGGCTGAGGCGCGCGCGTTGGGCCCCGTCGTTTGGTGCGCTTCCCACGCGCCTTTGAGCCCGTCGAGCATATTGGAAAGGAACGAGGTGCGCATCATGTCGGCGGTGAGCACTTCGACGGCGCCTTCGCCGCCGAGGAGTTGCGCTGTCCGCACAAAGACCTCGACGAGGTGCGTGACGAGGCCGTTGGCTTCGGGGCGGAGGGACCCGAGCAGGGATGCTGCTGACTGTTAGCCTTTTTGGCGCAAATATCTTTTTTGGAGGCGGTGCTCACAGAGCGACTGCAATAACGAGGTGCGCATGTTATCGGAGCACATCTCGGCCGGCGCGAGCAAGAGGTACGTCTCGGCGATTTCCAGCGTCTTCCTCAGACTGTCGGTGCCGAGTTCGAGCGAGGGAATCAGGTAAGAGGCTAAAGAGAGGACATCTTGGGATGCCGGGGCAGGAGTTTGGACGAGTACAGCGTGCCACAATTCCAACGCGTCCTCGAGCAGGTACACCTGCGTATCAGATCCGGGTTCGAGGGTGTTGCGGATGATTGGAATGACCATGGAGTGGTAGGGAATGGATTCAGCCTTCATGGCGTTGATCAAGCGGGCAAAGATGGTGAGGATGGCTTGTTTCATGAGATGCTGCTCTCCTGACTGGTCCCACAACGGCGGCAGCAAACTGACGATGCTGTTTGCGTAGGGTGTAATCTAAAACCGTCAGCTCAGGCCCTCATGAGAAATTTTGGCCACAAACATACGTGATGCTCGAGCCTTTCGACAATGACGCTGATGGTGTTGAGAAGCGCCATCTTGGTCTCGGTGAGCTCGACTTCCCCGATCAAGGCCATCAAATGGCTCAGCGTCTCGGGGGCATAAGGCAGAAATGCCTCAATGCTAAACTCCCAGTCGTCGGCAATATTCTTGAGTTGACGCCCAGCAGTGACCCGGACGACGTGGTCATTCAGCGGATCGTTCTTGTTGAGTAGATGCTGGAAGATTTGGTAAACAAGCGGCTTGCTTTCATCAGAAACTTTGATTGTGATCCACTGCCCTAGCAGAATCGCAATGCGCCGACGTAGGACACTGTACCCGGGCTTCTGCTTTTGCACCTCCTGGACCAGGGTCGAGCGAATGAAGGCATCAAAATCTAGTTGTTGGTGGAGGACAGGTGCCGCTAGTCCAACGGCGGTGTAGACAGAGTCCTTGAAGAGAATACTCTCGTTGTCGGGCGAAGCGACCGAGTAAAATACTCCGAGCAGAGGTTGCACTAGGAGATCCTTAAAGTTGATGGCCAAGTCAAGGAAGAGCTTCTCGGCGCAGGAACGGACAGAGAACTCAAAGTCATCGCCCTCCATGTCCTCGCGCCTTTCCCACTCATCCGGCTCTTCCTCCCATTGCCGAAGGTCGCTGGGACGAAACACAAAGTAGCGAGTGACTACAGTTTCCATCATTTCCTTGACAAAGTCCTCACCCAGCAGCTGCTGCTTGACGATTTCTTTGGCCTGCACTCGCTGCAAAGTGTTAGCTTTGGCGACGAAAGTTGTTGTACAGACGAACCTCTTGCTTTTCTTGGTCATGGCGATATTTGAAAGTCTGGACAGGGTTGAAAACCATTTTCAAACAAGCGCGGATCAACAACAAGCCTTTCAAGCCAAGCCTCTCCATGATTGATTTTTCTTCTTCATCAGCGTCGCCATCGCTTCCAATTTGGCCGTCGGTGGATGGATATTTGGCACCGAAGACTTGACCAAATTGTACAATGAGACCCCAATACGCTCTTGTTATGTCCATTGAATCGGGAAGAAGCACAAAGGCAGCTGGGTGGGCCTTTGCAGTCTCCAGATGGAGCTTGGAGAGTTGCATGAGGTGTTTCTCCACCAGATCTCGGACGGGTCGTGCCAGGGGATTCGGCTCCTGCGTAACCAAGGCGAGAAATTGCCCCAGCTGATCTCGAACGACAAGCCAAAAATCTAGCACGTCTTTCTCGCGGTTGGGGAAGTCAAAGCCAGCCACCACAACGCGACGCAGAATCTTGATGGCGATGAGACTCTGCTCAATGTTCTCTAGTGCGCCGCCTTCATCGTCCCTCCCTCGTTGCAGGAAGCTTTGCCATTGCTGGACTTTTTCGATGTAGATGTGGCCAAGGACGCGGAATACCTCGGGAGCTATTGATTGGAGGTTTGAACGCATGCGGACGGTGCGGCCGGTGGAGAGTTCTTTGATGACGTGGAGGAGGACAAGAAGGGTACGATGTAAGTACAGAGGATTCGCGCCAGAGGCGATAGAATTGCGCAACAGATCCAGCAGCTGGTTGACAACATCAGGCCAGTCACTGGGGAACTCGAACCTGACAATCTTGGAAATGACTAACGCATTCTGGAGAGCGAGTCGTTGGTCGGCTTCGTTGGCAGCGCTCTCGAGGAGTCTTGAGCGAATGAGGGTCTTGTCTTCCTTGCTTACGGCACTGCGTTTCGTTTAGAGGGCTGTCTGTCAGTTGTGGCGGTCAGGGTGGGTTCGTACTTGGTTGCAGTCTTGCGCCAGTATTTGTCGATGCCGTTCTTAAGCTGGATGATGGCAAGATAACGCACTTGGAAAGGGAGAGACCTATCGATGAAGACTGCCTGACATGTATTTCAGCATTGGACTTGTTAAAAGCAATGTCTTGTTGTCAATCTGCGCTGGCTGGAAATGTGAACCAGACCCTCCGGCAGCAAGCACCTGCGCTGTCGCATCTTTGAATTGTTGAAGTTACTCAAGGCGCGGTTGGCTATCGAGACCTAGATTCAAACATGCGCAGATGGCTCACGGAGATGCAAGAAGAGCTGGAGCACGCACACCGCGACCTGAACAAATCCACTTCAAGCTGCAGAGGGGCATGGAAGCGACTAGGGGTTTTTTGCGCGGGAGAGGATTCCCACAGAAACACCACAGCAAAGGAATGCGAAAGCCTACCTGGAGCAAAGGGTAGAATCCCCTCTCCTTCTCCCACTGCTGCAGCTGCTTGGTGCCAGTTTGAATTTGGTGCGGGTCGCTGGAAGCAGCAGAGCGGAGCACGTGGAAGAGGATGTTTTCGGTGAGCGGGTTAGCTTCAGCAGGAAGCTCGACGCTGCCTTGCATGTTGGGCGTGGGCGTCGGCTTCACGATGACATGGGCGAATTCAAACTATCGACTGCGCCGTATGTTGGTTTGGTGTTAGGTTGCAGCTGGAGATGAGAGCAGCTCAAGCCGACGAGCACAAGCAGATGTCGCGACCTCACCCGTCGGTAGCTAGCCATTATAGGACTAGCGTTGATTATGTAATGGGTTACGGAGGAACATCGGGAGGAAATTCCCCTCCAAATCAAAAGATCGCATCGGGCATGGGAAGAGCATCTGACATTCAGGGAAATTGCAATTGACGAGTCTCAGCATGGCAAGCCGCCGTTTTCTATCTGGTGTCGATCTGGCCGAGCCCGACCTTATTACAGGTCTTGAAGCTGAACGTCTGTGGCCACATGGCGCCGACATAGTTGCGGTGCGCAACTTGAGTTCGGTTGCCAACGCTGGTTATGATATCTGGGGCAGGAGAAAAGAGCAGCCACTCCAAGTATCAGTCACCTTGGCTCTCAGATCGCCGTTCAACTCTGCTGCCAAGGATGACAAGGTCGATTCGAGCACAGTACACTACGGCACACTCAGCAAAAACATCCTGCGCGCCATTTCAACGGCCTCGAGCAAAGAGTGGTTGGACGAGTGGACGCTCGGATCCATAATCAGTTCGGCCATTGTCGAAACGGCACCGGAAACAAACAAGACACTGGAGGCAAGTGCCATCGACGTGTGTTTCCCCAAGGGCAGTACCATGGGTACTGGGGCAGGAGTGAGGTGGAAAATCTTCTACCGCTCGCCGGAGAAGACCGAGGATAGCAGGCTCATGGCCAAATTTGCGCCCTGCGTGTACCTGCGCGACGTCCGCGTGCCGACCCTGATCGGAGTCAACAGCAACGAGCGTGAGAAGAAGCAGGTTGTTGTGCTTAACGTTTGCATAGACGACTTTGGCCATGCCACGAGCAAACATGAGCTGGAGTCGGAGCTGGTAGAGGCAAGTCATTATAAGCGCGTCTTTTTGCCACAGGATGCTAACATCATCGTTAAGCTCATGGAGAAAAGTTCGTATGAAACCCTGGAGACGTTGGCTGAGCAGCTGGCTCTCAAGTGTACTTCTGCACTTGGATATGACGTGCCCGACCGACCAGAGGGCAGTCCACGGGTGCGAATCCGGTTGGAGAAGCCTTCTGCTGTGCCTTTTGCGGAGGCAGCCATGATTGAGATTTGCAGGACTTTGAAAACGACCCCCTGAAATTAGAATCCTTCGACCAAGAATCCGCATCAAGATGTTTTTTCCCCTCCTATTTGCGCTGCTTGCTCTTCTCATTCGTGAAAACGGACGTAGATACAAGATCGATTAGAGCCAGACAAAAGCGAAAAAGCCAACCAGGGCGAGCAGTAGCCAAACAGGGAGGCGACGGAGAGGGCGACAGGGCCGGTTTCTATGGCAGCTAGCGGCAACAGGCATGAGGGCTCGGGCTCGGACTCGGACTAGGACTCGACAAGGCGCGGTCGCTTGTGGAGCGGTAGCCTGTGTCTGCAAGGATGGGAGCAAATAGTGGCAGGTAAAGGAAAAATGGCCGGCGCTGCACGCGCCCACGATGAACGTCGAGAGGTGGTATACAAGTCGACTCGCGCGGAAACGTTAGATGGCGATCTCCCGCGCATCAGACGCGACACCCCCACGTGTGGATGCGGCGGCGAATAATGGGCGCTGGCCGTCGGTCCAACAGCGATAGTTTCGGGGCACACGACAGCGGCTTGCATCATGTTCAACCCAGCGTCTACTCGCGACGAGCATCCCAGCCAACCGACCAGGGAAGGGACACAGGGGGTGAGGGGGTGCGGTCAACCATTTGCCGCCGTCGATGCGCGCTCGATATTAACACATTGGATGCAGCCGCCTGACGGTAGCGCGGGTGGCGGCAGCAGTGGATGGCACAAGAAAACCGTTGATTCTGCGCTGCTTTGAACGTGGCGCTTCAGCTGCCGTGCGCTCTTGGTTACTCCGTACACTGGATTGCTTCTGGTGGCCTCGACAGCAAAAGGCCGGGTTTGCCAGGGGCCAGGGGCCAGCGGCCAGGGGCTAGGGGCCAGGGGTAGCGGCTGCGACTCACGATGCAGCAGCGAGCGGTGCAGCATTCGGCGCGTGAATGGAGGCCGCACGCCAAAATTAGCGCACCCTGTCGACGAGACGACATCAGAGTTCCTCGCCCAGCAGGCAAGTAGCAGGGCGGCCACCACTTTTGCGCTCGCCTGGCATCTCGCTCCTTCCTGCCCGCGTCCAGGCCGCAGGGGAGCTTGGACCACCCGTGCAGCTCTCCCCTCTGCCCACCACGTACATCTTAAGGCCCTCTCCTCTGCCTTCTTCCTTTTCGCCTCCCCGTCCATTCTCCTCTTCTCTCTGCATCCTCCATCCTCCATCCCATCCCGCCTCGTCCCCTTCCATTCGTCTCGACAAGCCTTCTCGCGCCGGATCTTGTACGCTCGGCTCCATTGAATCCACCACCGCTCGCTCACTGTAAGCCGCTCCCTTGGCCTCACCATTCCAGGAACCCCCCTTACTGACTCTTCTGCCCCTCTGCCCGCAGTTCCTTCCTGCAAAACACCAAGCTTTCATCACCATGGCCTCTCGCATCCTCCCCGACCGCCTCAAGCCCTCCGCCGACGGTGACGCCGACGGCTTCTCCTCCAGGCACCATGGCAAGACCCAGTCGCACATGGTAAGTTTGACTTTTTCCGCTCTCTCCCTCAAGCCAGCAGCGTGCCACTCTTGTCCGTGGATCAGACCTCTCTCTCTGCTCATCATTGGGCCCAACGTGGCTCAATTGATCCGTCACCATGGCTCGAAACTGCCGCAAACAGCCTTGTTCCCGAGTAAACAACACACGCCTCACCTACCCCACTCCTTGACCGCCACCCCTCAACACCACCGTCGACCTCAACAGCACGAGCCATCAACACATGCGACGCCGTACTGCACCGCACCGCACCTTGTTCACCGCCATCTCTGGTGGATTTGTGGCACACTTGGGGCCAGGGCACGCACCAGCGGAACGGCGGTTGGAAACGCCTGACGATGGCCAGCGGGCATGGCACGTCGACGCATCGAACAAGACGGATCAGCGTCGCCATGCCGTCTGACGATGCCGTTTTCGGCACGACACCAGCTGTTTGGCCCCACACTCTACGTGGAAACCTGTAACAACCGCCTAACCCTGGTGTCTCTCTCACCGGGCCGTCGTACCATGTCGCCGCCCAAGCGACTGCCACCTCGTATACCGGCTACCTGACTCTGGACCTCAGTTGCTAGCTCGTGGCACGCGGCTGGCTATCATGTCGCTTTCACGCGTCAACGGTCGTACTAATGATGATCAGGCCTTTGAAAACACTTCGACCTCTGTCGCCGCTTCGCAGATGCGCAATGCTCTGAACCAGCTCGTCGACACGGTCCAGGACCCTGCTGAGAAGCAGGTAAGCACAATGCATCCTCATGCCAATGTCAGACAACTAACCCCCCCGGATCAGAGGTTCGAGACAGAAATGGACAACTTCTTCGCCCTCTTCCGCCGCTACCTGAACGACAAGGCCAAGGGCAACGCCATCGAGTGGTCCCGCATCGCCCCTCCCAAGCCCGAGCAGGTCGTCGACTACCACGACCTGCCCGAGACCATGTCCCAGGAATACCTCAAGAAGCTCGCCGTTGTCAAGCTTAACGGTGGTCTCGGTACGTCGATGGGTTGCGTTGGCCCCAAGTCCGTCATCGAGGTCCGTGACGGCATGTCGTTCCTCGACCTATCGGTCCGCCAGATTGAATACCTCAACCGCACCTACGATGTCAACGTTCCCTTTGTCCTCATGAATTCGTTCAACACGGACGCCGACACGGCCAACATCATCAAGAAGTACGAGGGCCACAACATCGACATCATGACCTTCAACCAGTCCAAGTACCCCCGCGTGCTCAAGGACTCGTTGCTCCCTGCGCCCAAGAGCGCCGCGTCGCAGATTTCCGACTGGTACCCTCCCGGTCACGGTGACGTTTTCGAGTCCATGTACAACTCTGGCATCCTCGACAAGCTGCTCGAGCGTGGCATCGAGTACATCTTCCTCTCCAACGCCGACAACCTCGGCGCTGTCGTCGACCTCCGCATCCTCCAGCACATGACCGACACTCAGTCCGAGTACATCATGGAGCTGACAGACAAGACCAAGGCCGACGTCAAGGGTGGTACCATCATTGACTACGAGGGTTCGGTCCGCCTGCTCGAAATCGCGCAGGTCCCCAAGGAGCACGTCAATGAGTTCAAGTCGATCAAGAAGTTCAAGTACTTCAACACCAACAACATCTGGCTGTCGCTCAAGGCCATCAAGCGTGTTGTTGAGAACAACGAGCTCGCCATGGAGATCATTCCCAACGAGAAGAGCATTCCCGCAGACAAGAAGGGCGAGGCCGACCTGTCGGTCATCCAGCTCGAGACGGCCGTCGGTGCCGCCATCCGTCACTTCAACAACGCCCACGGCGTCAACGTTCCCCGCAGGCGCTTCTTGCCCGTCAAGACTTGCTCCGACCTGATGCTCGTCAAGTCTGATCTCTACTCTCTCCAGCACGGCCAGCTCGTCATGGACCCCAACCGCTTCGGTCCCGCTCCTCTGATCAAGCTTGGCTCTGACTTCAAGAAGGTGTCCAGCTTCCAGTCGCGCATCCCGTCGATTCCCAAGATCCGCGAGTTGGACCACCTCACCATCACGGGAGCGGTCAACGTTGGCCGTGGTGTCACACTCAAGGGCACTGTCATCATCGTGGCGACCGAGGGCCAGACGATCGATATTCCGCCGGGATCCATCCTGGAGAACGTGGTCGTGCAGGGCAGTCTGAGGCTGCTGGAGCACTAAGGAAACGGCGAGGTTGTGCGACGGGGCGAAAAGGGCGAATGGCGAAGTAGGCGGTGAGTAAAGCATGTTATGACGGGAAATGGAAGACGGCAGATGCATGGAATGAGCGAACTATAGGACTGCAAGACATCCTAGGATTGGGCAAAGGGGGGGACATGGAACGGCGCAGCTAGTGCTATGTAATAGATGGGAGCAATGAACGATGATTGGTTTTTTCGCATGCGGTGCAGCATCGCACTACCGTCTCTTAACAGGGACGATTATGTGAGTTAAGCAGCAGTGATGGCTGCGGTCGAGGCACGAGCAGGCAGAGTCGGGGGGTTCGGGCGACGCTGAGGCTGAGTTGGCGGGCAGGCGATCGGTGATGGGGGGGGGGCAGAGCATATCGAGGGCTGATGTTTCAGCTTCAGGCTCGTCAGGCTTGGGTTGGGTATTCCATGTCTTCAGGCTGAGCAGTGAGCTTTCTCCATGTGTTTGTCTTGCAGAGGTCAAAGGAGCTGGCTTTGCCTGATCCGCCGCTGCTCTGCTGATCACCCGAACCAACTATCACTACCGCTACCACCACCACCTCCTCCACCTCCACCCGCACCGCCCAAGTCAAGGCTCACACGCCCGCGCCGCTCGCCCCTCCACTGCCGTTCGACTCTCCGCCCTCCTCCTCCTCCTCTTCCTCTTCTCTCTATCTCCTGCCCATCTGGCTTCGCTGCATGCTGCCAGCCGTCGCATTACCGCCTGAGCCGGCATGGCAGAGACGACTGGCACCGCGAAACCCGACTCGCCCTCGACCGACGCGCACCAGTTCTGGGGCTACCTCTTCAAGCCCAACAAGTGCGGCACCGACCTGCTCAACCGCCTGCTGTCCGGCATCGCAAACTACGTGGTATGCTTCAACACCATCATCGTTGTCGTCGTCGTCGTCGTCGTCGTCATCTCTACTAACCTCAACTTCCCCACACAGGCGTCCAACTTCGGCCCCGCTGAGGACTGCACAGACATCACCCCCACACAGCTCGCCGCCTTTTACAAGGCTGTCGGCGGCGACTACGACATTCTCTTCCTCGATACTCCCGCCTCCTCTATCGGCTTCATCTACAAGTCTCTCGGATGTCTGCACTCGCTGCAGCCTGCCCCGGACTCGGACGGCTACGCCATACCCTCGATACCCGCGCTGAAGCCCAAGGGCTTTGTGACATGGCAGACCATTCAGCTGTTGCTCGGTCCAGACGAGCATGTTCCGTTTCTGCAAAACAGCGTCGCCCAGTTTGACATTGTCGACCCGGCCACGTCCAAGATTTTCCCCAAGCTGCTGCCGAAGGAAGCGTTCCCGGAAAAGCCCGATGACGACATGCTCACATGGTATGAAAATGTCTCCAAGCGGTTGCGCCAGGAAGCAGAGAGGGCTGCCAAAGCCGTCGAGCCGCCCAAGCCTGGCGTGACAAGCCCGCGCATCGAAATAGTCGACAGTGACGGCGACGAGGACTTTGCCCCCGAGGATCGCACTCATGCCGCAGCCGCCGCGTACTTCCGCAACCCTCTATACCGCAATCGCGAGGGCCGGCCGACTATTATCCGCCGCTACACGCGCGTTGTCGACCACAAGAGTCGGACGCCGCGCGAAATTGTCCAGGACCGTGGTCGCGTTGTCGCAAATACTTTGAGCAAGCATTTCTGGACGCCATGGGGAAAGAGGGAAGAGCTGCGTCGAAGAAGTCCCGCCCCCCACCGTCGCAGCAACTCTCCATTTTCCGACGATGTTGCTGGAGATTTTGACGAAGATGACGACTTGGAGCCGACGCCTACGCCCCATCGCCATACCCACCTCCATCCGCATCACTCTTCTCATTCGCGTCAGACGTCAGACGCGCCGCCTCCAAAACAGCCCACGCGGCCGCGGCCACAAGCATTCAGACGTGCCAGCAGTCGTTCCACGCGTAGCAGCCTGCCATCGTCCGAGTCTGAAGACGATGGCCCGCAAATGGCCTATGCTCGGCCCCGTCGAACGCGCACGCCTTCGCAAGCTTATAACCCAAATGTACCGCTCCATCACCGTCGCTCGCATTCGCCCGCAGGCTCGCCACGCGAGTATTTTCCGCCCTTTCACGAGTACACGCAGCAGCAGCAGCAGCAGCAGCACCAACACGCGCAGCATAGCAGGCGTCATAGCGACAAGGAAAAGCAAATTCCAGCGCACCATCACGCGCCCAAAGTTCACAGTCCTCATCGACACGCCATTTCAGATCCGTCGCGGCCACCAAAGGACGTGAGGGAGAGGTATGCTGAACGCGACTGGGCCCACGAAGCCCAAAATTCTCCCAAACGAGGCCCCGAGCCGGCAGACTCTCCGATGGCTGGTTCTGCTCGGCCAAGTCCTCGCGAGTCGCATATGCCAGCCCCCACAAACGTCCCTTCGGCAAACAGCAGCGCACCTCCAACACCCCCTCCCATCAAAACCTTTTCCGGCACCAATCTCAGCGAGCTCGCTGGCGGTGGCCACGGACCCGGTCAGCGTACCTCTGGCCACGGAGCGCACCGCCGCAACCAGACTCACGCCCCCGGGGCCTCCATGTCGAATTCGCCTTCCAATTCAGGCCAACTTCCCCCCGGTTTCCGTCCAACCAATGGGCCGCTCTTCGCCACACAAGTCGCGCACATGCATCCCACGGCCCCCATCACGCCTGCAGCCGCAGGCAACGCGCAACCAGGCATTGACCCTCGCGTCCCCGCCCCAGCAAACCCTCCCACTGCTGGGGGATACTACAGCCCACACAC
>JAIFKG010000853.1:0-10666 GCA_020351975.1 Phyllosticta ampelicida | reverse complement strand
AACCACGCACAGACTCGAGGCTACCAGCCGAGTTCCCAGAAACATGGGCAGCTCGCGCTGCCCCATAACACTTAGTTTCTTGTGAACAACAGCTCACTAGAGCCCGTCTCACGGCACCGTATAAGATCAATCGGTCACGCACACGGCGACGCCAAAGTTCGAAACCTTCAGGGTGGTTGGAATCAAGTTTCGGAAAAGAGCCCATTGCCGCAATGGTCGTGATGTTGGAGGTGGACACAACGGTCCCGCCCAGTAGGGGCTTGACGTCAGGATTGGGGTCGCCTTGCCGATCACCATTAATAAGCGAGGTGTCGGACAAAAAGGTCGGACTACGCGTATCCCCCACGGGCTGTTGAGGAGCATGTGCCTCAGGTGATGCCATAATCATTAGACAAGAGTGCTAACAAAGAGTAGAGCAGGGATATAAAGGAGGTCGACAAGGTGACAGGAGTGTAAACACAAAAGAGAAATAAGGAACCAAACGGCTAAAGCGCCGGGCTCATAACCTATCGGGGACAGGATGAAAAGGGTGAATCAAGCTTGTTCTCTCCTATGAAGCCGGAGCAGGCTATCTATAAACCTGTGTAGGCTATGGAAACGTAGCTCTAAGATGGCGACATCAGTGGCAAAGATCACGTCAGTGGTGGGTAAGAGGTAGGTCCGCTGTAGATCACATTATCTCTCCAACACTTACCACTCTGAATGCAGCCCCTGGTGATGGGAGCAATGAACATGATTGCATGCGTCGTTTGGATTCGATTATTTCATTGACGTTGACAACGTAAAATGGCCACGCCGGCCGTTGGAAGGGGGTTTGGAAGCTGGAAAGAAAGCGGGGATGATGACCTGACCGGGACAGCAGGAAAACACCACCCCACAGAATGGCATTGAATCCAACCCACCCGCTCAACCCACTCATTCCACGACACTACACCTATCAAAAATGAAGAAAAGTCACCGAGTCGATGCCACAGAAGGAAGCAATTAGTTGCCGAGGTAAAAACCAAAGGGTCTGGCGGGCAAGTGCAATCCAATGCAATGAACCAATCAATCAATGAATCCTCTACTACAACTACAAAGTCGACCCACGGTCAAACTCGACGACGCGCTTACTCGCTGCGCTACCGCTGCGCGCCCTACTGTTCGCCTCCTGGTGCTTGACTGATTCATCTTTTGCTGACGAAGAACCGCCGCCGCCTTCTCCTCCTTCGCCGACCTCGTCCATAAGATTTGGACCCTTCTTCTCCTCCTGAACACGAATATCCGCCGCCTCGGCGCCCTCAAGCAAGTCGCCATCGCCACCGGGCCCCTCCTCCTCGCCTTCCTCGTCGTCATCCTTTGAATCCTCTCCTTCTCCTGCCTTGTCCATCTCGCGCTGCGCCTCGTCCATGCGGCGCTTAACCTCGGCCGCTACGCGCATGCCGTCGCTGACAATATTATCCAGCATTCCACGGAGGCCCTTGCCGGGCGGCACCACGCCTCCCGTTGACGGAATCGTGGGCAGGTTGCTTCCCATGCTCGACGAGACCGTCGGCGTCGAGCTGCCGCCCGGCGGTGACACCTTGCCGGCGTTGGCGAAAGTCGTCAGCGTGGCGGCAGGCGCGACGGGAATGTCGGAGAGGCGAAACGAGTTTGCAAAGGCGCGGTCGAAAAAGTGCTCGAGCGTCTCGTCTGCGAGTATGACCATGCGGAAAGTTGGAAGCGTGATGTAGAGAGGATGCGCGGGGTCGAGGGCCAGATTGGCCGACGTCACGTCTGGCCGTGGAGAGGTTGGGGCTGTCGTCGTATCAACGGCCGCGGGCGGCTCGTCGTCGCCAACGTCTATCAAGTTTTCCTCGTCGTCGTCGCCGATGCTAAAGTCGTTGACTGCGCCGGCGGCGTTCTTGACCGAGGACTGAGCTTTGCCTGGGTCGGCGTATTCGAAACAGCGGCGAATAAAAGCTGATATGCTGTTGAGGATGGCCTCGTCGTCGTTTTCTTTTTCGGGCTCGACCGGGTTTGCGGGCTGCAGAGCGTCGGTTGAATTGGATGCCGAGCGGAGTTCAAGGCCGCGGCGAGTGAGAAAGAGGAGCGCTTCGGAAATTCGGAGGATGCCCTCTCGATCAACCATGCCGTCCTTGTCGTCGTCGTAGAGATCGAAAAAGTATGCAATATTGGCCATGATGTCTTTGGAACCCTTGACCGCCGCGAAGCCAGTCACGACGCGTTGAAGGCTCAACTGGCCGCTTCCGTCCTTGTCCCAGTGTCGAAACAGACGCTGCATAAACTCATGATCGGTAGGCTCAGGACCACTTCCCCATGGGGGGAGGCCAGTCTTTTTAGCAAAATATGAATTCTGTGGGTCTTTGGGCGAAGAGGGGGAATCCGTGACTGCCCATCTCGCGATTCCTGCGGCGGATCAGCAGTCCACTTGTCAACCAGAATAACCAGGAACGTACCAGCTAGAAACTCTCTAAATGCATCATAATCCATCTCGGTAGGACTGGGTCCCAGGGCCACGCGACCTTTTTCGACGTCGCTGCCAAAAGAAAAACCGGTAATGATTTGAGAAGCTCTCATCTTGCTCACCCTTTCTTTTCGTTCTTCCTCTTGCTTCGCCAATTGTGCCCGCTGCTGACGCTCGTACAATACGCCGTAGAATCTATCGTACAGGAAACTGAGGTCATTCATGCTCAGCTTCTTGCTGTCAGGTCCAAGATTGCGGAGCGAGGTGCGCTTGGCAAAGTTTTCAATGTTTTCCAACACCGCATCCTTGTGCCTGGTCCGTTGCTCGGAAATTGTGTTTTGGGTGATGCCGGCAAATTCTTTGAACGCAATGACCATGAGTTCCTGGAACTTAGTAACTGCCCGCAGCTTGGGATTGTCCGACGTGGGATGCGCCGACTCGTCCAGCCGTGCAAAATACGTCTTGAGGACGGAGATGAAGGTTCCATCGTCGGTGGCGTCCAATAGCTCCTCGCCATTGATCCGTAGGATCGCAAGACCAATTTGAAATAAAACCTTGGGGCCCTCGAGGAAAAAAACATCCAAAACACGAAAGGCAAAAATCAGAGGCATGGAATTGATGTAGAGAGAAAGGAACCAAGGGAGAGATACAACCGACAGTTGAATGTCTTGCTTGACGAGATGCTCCCAAAGAATGGGCATCGTCTTTTCCACAAGAGACTCAAACACGCGCTGGTCCAGAAGAGTGCCGTACATGGTGGTCGAGTAATATCCAGGGAGCAACCGATCACACAAGACGGAAAGTAGGAAAAAGGCCTGCGATTCGGACATATATCTGCTGATATCAGCGGAGTCGCGCAATCACGGAAGTAACATACATGAGAAGCGCAGCAACGACAATGTTCATGGCCTGGCAATACCCAACCCGCGGGTTAGTCCAGCTATACGCAGTAAGCACGCGTCTGAGTCGATCAATCCCCTCATCGCTTTGAAAGCCGGGGTACTCGGGCAAACTCCTGTTGAGATCCTTTTCAATCTCATCTATTGCCAGAGACTCTCGGCCCACGTTTTTGGAAATGGTATCTTCATAGAGCCTGGGGTTTTGGAGGCGGAGAAAGAATGAACCCGAGGTAAGCTCCCAGATCTCGCCCCTCAGACGGTTTGGTAGACCGACACGAATGAGCTTGTGGAACGTGGGCTGGCGCATCAAAGTCGCGTTTCGACCGTTTTCGCGGAGGTACTCGCGCCACAGCCTGATCTTGGTAGGTTCTCGCAGCTTGCGAGGGTTACCAGGGTACTTGAACTGGGTTCCAAGGCCCGTGTCCGGCAGTTCCTTGCCCCCTTCTTTGCCGTCTGACAGCAAATATTCCGAGTAGCAGTCTTGTATCACCGTCTTAAGATTCTCCACATCCTTGACGCCTTCCCGCAGACCGCGCTTCAGGCCGTCGCAAAATCTTTCGCATTGTTGCCGAGTGCCAGCCAGCTGAATCGTCAGCTTTTGAGGCACGACGCCCTCTTTTTTCGCCTTGGTGGTGTCAATCAGGCCGTTGATTGTCGTAATGGCCAGAGCAAACATGTAGCTCTGGCTGTGCAATCGCTCGACGCGCCTGATGGTGCATAGCGGGAGGGTGAAGCCGTTGCCAGCCGGGCCTGCGCCATGGGTCTGTCCTGTAAAGGCGGAGCTGGAACTCAGGCTTGCGCTCGACAGAAAGCTGCTTCCTTGGGTCGAAAAGCAGAGAAACTGTTCGCTGAGATGCAGCTTTCCAATGTAATGGCTTCCCTGGCGACTTTCTGCGTTGGAAGCGCCATCTTGGGCGCTGCGAGTGGATTGAGGAGCGACGAGGGTGAGCTCGGCGGCGATCTCCTGCAGGGGATTCTGGTTCTCTGGTAGGCGAAATTGATGGCGGAAGAGGGTAGCTTTGGAGGGGCGTCCAGAGTTTGCGGAAGACAGGGAAAGCGAGGGTTCAATAAACTGCTGGGCTTTCGCTACCAGATTCGAAATGTTGAACATGGTGGGTGGGTGGATGGAGGATGATGTGAACGGAGGGGCTCATTTAGCTGCGGAGCTCAGCGTCAGCAAAGAGGTGCGGCCTTGACTAGCAAGGCGCGACTGACTTGACTAGCAAGGACGCAACTGACGCTTCATAGTATGCGCCAGAGGAATGCGCGGCGGTTGTTGAGAGAGGATTAGCACGGCTGAGGTTGAGGATGGAGGTCAGAGCAAGTACCGGCACGGGCATTGGCACCGGCTCAGGCCTGACTGAGTGACGCCAGAGTGCTGCGACGGTTGAACCTCGGTAGAGATCACTGCCACGGCCAGGTGTGAGTGAGGGCATGGTGTACACGCGGTAACACGGTTTCATTATGACGGATTGCCAGCTGTGTGTGTTCTTAATCTTTTCTATTTGCAAGAGATCCCTGTTCGACCTAGATTGCTGATGCTTGACAAAGACTCCTTTTTTTTTTTTTTGCCAAGACCACGTCGATACCTCATCTTACAGTTGAACTGATGGGTAACTGTCCACTGAAACATTCACCGATGTGGCCACCAACGGTCAGAGACTACTCGGGGGCTGCAGAAAGCTCCGACTCTGCCACCTCTCCAGGCATGCGCCCGGTCCTTTCAATCTCTTTGACCCTCTTCTGACCCTCTTCCGTCGTGGCATCAATTACTCCCTCCTCCAAACTCAGCATGCCCCCATTACCCAACTGCTCCACAATCTGCTCGGCTTCGTCCACGCTCATCTTGGCCAAGACCTTGTTGACCTCGTCCAGCCTACCGCTCTCAAGTGCTCTTTGCAGACCTGGCGGGAACGAATCGAAAATGGCTCGTGCAGCCTTGGCTTCCTCTGATATCGTCTCCGGGTTGGATTCTTCGGCAACAGGCGGTACCCGGATACTGATGGTGGTGTTGGGGTCGACTGCGTGCAACTGGATCTGTTCAACTCCTTCAGATTGAGGGTTGTTCTTGCGCTCTTCTCTGATTTCTGCCGCCCGCGTACGGATGCGTCCGTAAGTGCTGTTGACGTCATCCAAGAAGAGCTTCTGCGCCTGGTGTTCCTTGGTCGTGATGCTGTGGACGTTTAGTGATAACCCACAACGAGGCTAAAGCTACTGACCGCTTGAAAAAGAGCTGCACTCCATCGCGACCCAGTTGGCGGCAGTATTGCAACAGTAGAGCTTGATGCACGCATTGATGGGCGTGCTTGTGCTTTTGCTCCAACTCCGCATCGAAAGCCTCGACGAGAAGGCCGTCCGTCTCACTTTCCTTGAGAATGTGCGAGTGATTTGAAAGAAACTGCAAGCACGCGCGGTAGTCGCCCACGGGAATCTTGGCAAACTCTTTGGCGTCTTTGCTGACTACGACGTTGTCCGGATCATCGTCTATGTTTGCGCCGTCTTCAATGTCTGCATCCGCGCCAGAGGACTGGCCAGTGTCTGCACGAACGGGGGATGGCCTGCTCGGGTTCAGCAGCTCCACCTCGGCCTGTTGGGTAGGAATCGAAGGCTGTTCCGACCCCTTCTTGACGTTGGAGTAGTCAAAGCCCATTTTGAGGTCGTCGCTGGTAATGTGACGTGCTGCCTCCTTTTCCAGCTCCGCCAACTTCTCCAGCAGCTGCCCCTGCAGACCTGCAACCTTTCGCTTTTCGTTTTCCAGCGCCCCTGTGAATTCATCGTAGCGCTTCTCAGGTGCTGGCTTCTCTTCGTCTACCTTCTTCTTGATCTCGTCGACCATGGCAGCCATCATCCTGGAATACGTCGGCTTTTCCTTGACATGGGTGTGTACTCCCTCGGGAGGCGGGGGCGGCGAATCTTCCGAGGGGTCGGCGGATTCGAGTATGGATTGAAACACGAGCTGCTCGACATTTTCTGGGGTGGAAGCATCCTTGTGGGATTTGAGCGCTGTGAGGAGCTTGTCGATTCGTAGCAGCAGGCCGTCGTTGATTATGCGCTCGTACCTGAGCGTGGTGATCTGGTGCTTTCGCTGCTCGCGCTCCATGTGGATTTGGGTCTGCTTTGCGCGGATAAAGGAGCGCTTGTCGACGTTGGGGTGGACTTCGACGTCCGAGTCGTCGCTGAGCTCCAGCTGGTCCTGCGGGGGTTAGAGAGGATGGATTCGGGGGATTGTGACATACCCATTTGCTGTAATCGATTGGCATGGTGAGGGAGTGAGGAGAAGAAACAGAATACGGAGGAGAGGTCGGCGTAAGAGGAAAAGGGAAAAGAGAAGTTGATGCTCTGTTGTGTTGTTGTAGAGCTGGGCTGCGACGCGGGGCCTTCCAGCTTCTCTGCGATTCCGCACACTCGGACCCTGATGCGGCCGACCCTCCAGGCTCACTGCACCGTATGATCGCATCACCACCGCGTCCCCGTCCTGGCCTCTCATCTCGCCAACAACTTTTGCCCACCACCTTCATTCGGATGCCTGCCAGCACCAGCTCCCTCGCATAGCGTATCTTTGCACGGGAGCACCATGTTCACCTCGCTCCGACTGCTTACATCCACTCGTCCTTTCGCCTTCGCCCGTCGGTAACTCGCCGGCTGAACAATGCGTCCCTCACCCGCCATGTTCCAGCGCGCCTGGAACTGTCGGGGATTCGTTTCTCTGCATTATGCCTCGAGGCAGTCCGTCAACGGTCCAGTTGCTCGCTCCGTGGCCGTCGCCCTCGCCGCGCGCGGGATTTCCTCCGCCCCACTTGCGACTTGGAGAGCGCCGCTCTACAACACTCATGGTCGGGTATCCGCGTTACGACCCTTCTCCACCTCTGCAAAGTATGCCGAGCCCAAATCGTACAAGGATGAGATGAAGGAGCAGCGTGAAGAGGACAAGCAAGACGCCGACGAGGAAGACCAAGGCTTTTCGAAGTCGGAAAAGGCCGCGCAGGCAGCCAAGGTCGACCTGAGCGCAAAGTTAAGCAGAGAAGGCAAAGGTGGGAGGCAGGGTGGCTTCAGGGAAATTTTGCGACTCGTCAAGATTGCAAGACCCGAGGCCAAAACGCTTGGAATCGCTTTTTGCTTCTTGTTGATTTCGTCCGCCGTCACCATGGCCATTCCTTTTTCCATTGGCAAGATTATCGACATTGCAACTTCGACCGAAGGCGACAAAGAACTTCTCTTTGGACTGGACATTACCACTTTTTACACCGCTCTCGCTGGAGTCCTCGTCTTAGGGGCCGGCGCCAACTACGGACGCATCATTCTTCTCCGGATAGTTGGCGAAAGGGTCGTTGCGCGACTGCGCTCGCAACTCTACCGGCGGACCTTGGTTCAAAATGCCGAATTCTTCGATGCAAACAGGGTAGGTGATTTGATTTCTCGCCTGGGATCGGACACAATCATCGTCGGCAAGAGCATCACGCAGAACCTCTCGGATGGACTTCGATCGTTGGTCAGCGGAGCGGCCGGTCTCGGCATGATGGGCTGGGTGTCTCTGAAGCTCACGGGTGTGCTTGGTATAATGTTTCCGCCCGTGGCTGTTTCGGCATTTTTGTTTGGGCGCTACATGCGCAACATTAGCCGCAATATTCAGAAGAATCTCGGAACCTTGACCAAGATTGCCGAGGAGCGTCTAGGAAATGTCCGCACAACCCAGTCCTTTGCTGGAGAAGTTCAAGAAGTCGGCCGATATAACCGCCAGGTTAAGAAGATATTCGATCTCGGAAAGAGGGAAGCAATCGTTGCCGCCACCTTTTTTGGCAGCACCGGCTTGATGGGCAACTTCACCATTCTCGCCGTGCTGTATGTCGGCGGTGGTATGGTCAAATCCGGTTCCATTAGCATCGGAGACCTCTCTTCATTTCTAATGTACACCGCGTACGCCGGCTCCAGCATGTTTGGTCTTTCAGGATTCTACTCGGAGCTGATGAAGGGTGTCGGGGCAGCCAGCCGTCTGTTTGAATTGCAAGACCGCAACCCTACGCTCCCCCCTACCATTGGCGACCCGGTCAAATCGGCTCGCGGCCCCATTCGTTTTGAAAGCGTCGACTTTAGCTACCCCACTCGACCGGCCGTCAACATCTTCCAAGACCTGACCTTTGAAATTCCCGAAGGCAAGAATGTCGCCATTGTCGCTCCCAGCGGCGCTGGCAAGTCAACCGTCGCCAGCCTGTTGCTCCGGTTCTACACGCCCAACCAGGGCCGCATCACCATCAACGGCAAGGACATTTCGACCATGAATGCCAAACAGCTGCGGCGCAAGATTGGCTTTGTTGGCCAAGAACCCGTCCTCTTTTCGGGGACCATTGCCGAAAACATTGCCTATGGCAAGCCCAACGCCACCAAGGCCGAAATAATCGGCGCCGCCCGCCAGGCCAACTGCCAATTCATCAGCGACTTTGTGAGTTTCACGATCAGACTGAGCGACGGTGCCTTTTGCTAACGCAGATCAGCCCGATGGACTCGAAACCAGCGTCGGCTCTCGGGGTACGCAGCTCTCGGGCGGCCAAAAGCAGCGCATCGCTATCGCGCGGGCGCTACTCAAGAGCCCGGACATACTCATACTCGACGAGGCGACGTCAGCGCTCGACGCCGAGAGCGAGACGCTCGTCAACCAGGCGGTGATGGCGCTGCTGCGCGGCGACAACACGACCATCAGCATCGCGCACCGCCTCAGCACCATCAAGCGCGCGGACCGCATCGTTTGCCTGGGCAACGACGGACGCGTCGCCGAGGAGGGCACGTTTGAGGAGCTCAGCCAGAGCGGCGGCGCGTTTTCGCGCCTCATGGAGTGGCAGATTAACGGGGGCGAGGTTGTACAGGGAGAGAGAGGGCCAAGGGTCAGCGAGAGGGAGGAGATGGAGGCGGAGGCTGTGACGGAGGAGGAGCTGGAGGAGCTGGAGGAGAGTGAGGATGTCGAGATTGATGGGGTGATCAGGAGGGTGAAGAAGGGCGAGGTTGGCGTAGGTGAGAGGGAGGAGGAGGTGGTGCAAAGGAAGTGAGCGAGCTACCAAGATTGTTCCGCGCTCTTCCGCATCTTCTCTTCGACTACCGGGGCAAATATTGTCAAGGCTCCTCCTCTTTTCCCTCCCAGCCTTTCTTTCCCTGCCTCCTGTCGCCAACTACCTCTATTTCACAATCCCTCCCCTCGACAATTCACACGCCCACATTAGACGACACGAACGGCATGGAAGCATCAAAAGCACAGCATGGCCATCATTAGAGGATGAGCTTCAAAAGCGGCATGGGAATGGGGGGTCAGATGAGACAGACCCTTTATCCATCACGCAGGCCAACGTGATCCAAGAATCCGGCAGTGCTTCCCCACGGGTGAGCGAGCAGGCGTCGAAGTCATATGAAGTAGTATCGGAATATGATGGAGGGTGTTGTAGCGTTGGCCACATCGACTTTTGTCTCAGAATTTCTTTGTAGAAAAGAGAGAGAAAAAAAAAAAAAAGAATAAAAAGGCCTCTCCTCTCCTCTATTCTCTCCCTCTGTCCTTTTCTCATCGTCATTCTCCACACGTCCGTCTCCGCCCAGTCGAAAGCGAGGGAGGCTCTAAAGGCTAGGGTTGCTCGTGTGTCTGCCAAACGAGCTGGCTGCTGGGATTGCTCGCTTACTCGCCTGACTAGGCATCCGGATCTCTGATTTGGCGCTGCTGAGGGACATCCAAGTGCCAACAGAAATGGATGCGACAACCGCAATTTTCACGAGCACGAGATACATACCTGAGTGGTGGAACGACCGACCGGCTGAGGGTCGTAGGTAAGCTGCACGCCGTCACCGGTCCTTTTTCCGCGCGGTTAAAGGAAGCAGCAGGAGAGAGGACTGCAGTGAAGTGTTTTGGAATTTCTTTCCCGAGGCTTTTGGAAAGATGGCATGGTTTTGGAGACGCTGCACCGACTGTTCCTTTGCTTTTGTGTTGTTGCTTTCAATGACCTACCTGCCTGCTTGCCTGTCTGCCTGCCTGCATGCTTACACGTGAAAATGTCCCTTTTCTCCTGGTATCCGCAAGAAGAAAGCCATCAATCGTTAGACCTGACCTCAGTACGCCCTTTCTCCTCCCACACCTCCTCATCTAGCTCTACTACCTGTACCCCAGAACACCGTACACTGCCGCCCACCCGACGACCACAGCCACCACAACGGCGTTGCCCTCCCACGTCAGCCCCAACCACGCCAGCACGCCCACGATGACCTCTTTCCGCCGCGCCGAGTCGCTCCGCTGCCGCCAGTGCGGGTTCAGCGGGAAGGGGGGCGCGTTGCGCGGGTGCGAGGGGTCGGA
>JAIFKG010000744.1:0-23414 GCA_020351975.1 Phyllosticta ampelicida | reverse complement strand
CTTTTACTTTGCGCAATTTTTGCTATAAATAACCCAGCTCCCATTTCAAATTGCCGTTGTCTCTTATTGGTTTGGTGTTGGGGCCCCCCCCCCCCCTTTTTTTTCTTTCTTGAAAATACTGTCTACAGAGAAAATCACCAGCCACAAATTCAAACCGTGGGAAGGCCGACCTCCGTTCCAAGTAACCATCGGCTCCCTGGACAAAGATGCTGCAGCAGCAAACCATGAAGTTCAACTGGCAATGGATAGAGGCTCGAGGGTAGTGTATGCATACATTGACGCATCGTCTATGCAAACCGGCGAAGGTGTAGGAGTCGGCACACTGGTCATCGACCTCTACAATGATAAGGAAGTCTCCCGTCGCAGCTTCAACATTGGCCAGGGAAATCAGGTGTACAACGGCGAGCTCGAGGGCATCGCATACGCACTCGAGTACCTTGCCGACCACACAGAGGATCGAAATGGAGAGATGGACCGTCCGCAGCACATTCCCACGGATCAGAATTAGAAAGATCGTACCGGCAAGATAATCGAAACCTCGGCAATATGCATACGGCGCAAAAGAGTAAGTTCCATCCGAATGCTGGTCAGCCGTCATGACAATGGCCGCCAAAACCATGTAGGAGACGCCGAGACCAACTCGGCAACTGTAAGTAAAGCCACGCCAAATAGGGGAATTAAAGCAGACATAACTGTACCAGAGCTTGCTATGCACATTTCTATGATGCTCCCTATACAACAGGCTCACACGGCAGTGGCAGGACCGCGGACGGTGACGGGGCTGCCGAACGTGGCGGCGTAGATCCGAGCGCGCCGAGAATTGAAATGGCGAAGGAAATCGGTTACCATTTGATGAATTCCCAATCGAGCTCCTGTGGCCAAATAGTCAGTCGTGAAGGACTGGAAACGGCAAAGAGTTCCTTTTGAAAGGGGAGCTTCCCGGGGCATATTCCGTGCGCGCGAGCAAGCGTTCATCGTCATCCTCAATGGTCGCCATGATGATCCGGTTGTTGCCCCTGATACAAGGTGTATGCAGCAGTATTTTTCATTCCGAGTCGATTGGTTCTTTTCCGATATTCAAAGTCTGCTTTTGGGGGAACTTGCGTCAAAAATTGAGATGGGAACCGGAGGCGCAGCGAAACAGATGGCATGTACCTCATGGACCGCAAGAAAATTGTGAAAAGAAGTCCATTTATGATATCGGGTAGGCACACACCCTGGACATGAAATTTCTGTGGAAAGAAGGTTGGAAGAGTGTCAACCACTATAATACTGATGAGAGGGGAGCTCCCCGGGACGCATGTCCAGAAACGACCTTGAAACATCTGCAGGTGGAGGGCGATGTGCAGATTACCTCGCTTTAATACGTGAAATCGCCCATTCCAAATCTCCTGTTTGTCGGTCCCTTAGAGTGATCGGGTATATAGAAAATATGATGATGACGATGGTCGGTATAACCTATTACGAGTAGTCAAAGTGAACAGAAATTTTGAAGAACTTGGGACTACACCCAACGACGTTAGGAGTCCGTGGGCCATGAGTTTGGATCGAGTTTCGTCTTGAACTACTGGACGCAAATATGCAACGTGCTGGTATATCGAACCAACGCCCTTCCGAGCTCATGTCCCAGCCTGAAAAGCCCAAAATCGCGTTCAATCCTGACTGCAGAAAAGCAAGGAGCCGATGGCTAGAACAAGAGATAAGAGTTCTGACCATGTACCATGGAAGCGTCAGCCATTGCCATATCCTTAGCACGTCCCGAAATGGCCCTTCTCAGTAGGGACTGTTGACAATCTCGTTGCGAGACAGATAACTACCACGGGTAGCCCTCCTAGGGGTGCCAACCCGGGTCGGCATCGCAATGCTCTCGCGCGTTGGTCGCCGCAAAGCGCGCCTGCTCACCATGTCGACTTCATTAGGAAGAGCGACAATGACATTCTTGTCCGATCCAAAGCGGAAGTTGTCCGCCTTGACCTCCTCCGCATAGCGCTTGATGCTGTACGGGTCCTTTCGGCCAGCCAGGACCTTCTTGAGGCTCCAAGTGATGACAAATGGTCCGCTTGCCGTGATAATGTTCGTCTCCTCACTGTCAACGCCCGCGTTGAAACGAGCAGGAGTGAACGAGATAGGTGCCTTGGTTTCGTGTTGGAATTGTGCAACATGAGCCGGGGTGAGCGCAAGACGGCGAGGTTGAGGTTTTGCATCCTTGGGGAACGCCTTCTCAAAGCCAAGCTTTCCCTCGTTCTTGCCTTCAGTCTGAAGAGCATCAATTAGAAGCAGGTAGGTTCTCGTAGTTGCCAAAACCCAACGACCATTAGCAGACACTTCGACGCCAATGATGGGGTCACCGATTTGAGGGAGAGCCGTCTTGGCGTTGATTCCGAGACGATCAAACATGCGAATGTCACCTTTGTTTGAAGCCACCGCGATGTAACCCTTTTCTGTCGTGGCAGCAGCAGAGAAGTCGTTCTTGGAGGTGTACTGCTTCAAATCGGAGTCGACCAGCTTGTTGCCCGAAAGGCGGGGGTCTACACGGTAAAGGGCGTTGCGGGAGAGTCCGAGGAAAGTCTGTTCACCCGTCATTTGCGAGTATTTCTATCTTTAAGTTAGCGACACTAAGCACACAAGTATTGTTTCTGACGGAAAGTACCTTCTCGGGAGCGAAAATGTCCACCGGGATATCCTCATGAATCTTCCACTCGTCGACCACCTGACCCCTTTCAAGATCCATGCGGTAAAGAGAGTTTGGGTTGTCTGGATCTTGGAGAATCATGTCACGATCTTCCATATGGAGCATGACCTTCTTGGGGCTGAAGAGCCTGCCCTTGGGGGTCTCCACCTTGGAAATGTTTGTGGAAAACTCCAGGTGATTGTCATCGGTGTGCTTGAAGACGCCGATTTTAGAGCCTCGCACAACGAAGGACCTGTCATGCTTGTATCCGACAGCAAGCTGCGAATTGACGTTGCCGTCTGCTTCTTTGGGCACTGCGTCATCTTCCTCGTCGTCCTCGTCCGACTCTTCGCTCCTCGCACGAGGCCTGTCCTCTTCGTCCTCGTCCTCGTCCTCTTCCTCTTCCTCTTCTTCGTCTTCATCCTCTACCGTCAAATCGTTAAAAGCCTCGAGGACGTAGTCGCGGTCATCATCCTTGGTCTTTGCCCACTTCACTTGATTGAGATGCTCCCATAGTGCTTGCATGAGACCGTGCTGGAAGCGTTCTTCGATCTCTTGGCCCTTGAAACGCAATAGCCATGAGTAGGCAGAGCCATCCTCAGTGTAGTGGTTGAAGATGAATGAGAGGTACTCAAAGTTGAAAACCGGGTTGATATCGGGGACGACAGGCTGGCCCAACCATTCCTTGTCCTCGCCAGTAATGTGAAGCCAGTATTCCCAGTTGCCAATCTCGGAGACTGTTGCAGTCACCAGCGGGTTTTGGAGAATGAAAGCGCCGGACTCAAAGTCGAAAAGGTGCAGTTCAGCCGTTTCTTTGGAGAGAACCTCGCGAGACTCGGGCTGTGGGCGCGATTCAGGTGCAGCTGTAGCCTTTTTGGAGCCCTCGGGCTGAGGGGTTGGCCTCGATACCATATTGTCGATCGTTGCGGCCGGCTGGTCGAGGCTGAAGCTCGATCTGCCCAAATCTGGAGAAGGCGAGGTTGTGGGCGAGCGCACTCTGGGGCTCGAGACAGGACTGGCGTCTGGAATGGCTTCTTCTTCTTCGAAAGAAAATTGTTTGAGTTCCTGCTCGGTCGCGTTGCTGTGGCTCTTGCGGTATCGTCTCTCGTACTGGCACTGGATTGCAACCAGTTCGAACGAGGCGATGGTTGAAGCCTGGACGGAGCTGTCGCAAACGAATTCCCACAGATCACCTTCGTCTCCGCTCAGATCTTTCCAGGCAAAGACCTGTTCTCCGGTCGAGCGCGCACCTGTTCGCAAGTGGAGAGCCTCGTCGAGCAAGAAAGTTCGCTCGTCCTTTTCGAGACTGCTGCCCTCAGCGTCGTCTGGGTCCTCTTCTTCCTCGAGCAGCTCTCTTTCTCCCTCTTCGTATGCGCGTTGGATCACCAGCTGGTATTGGAATTCTTGACCAGTGCGGCGGATGGAGGCAGCGGCGTCTTTGAAGATGAGCTCGGAGTAGCCTTTGACGGAAAGCGGGCGAACCAGGTAGAGTTGTCCTTGGGGGATCTCGATGATTGATTCCTTGGAGCTATCACCAAAGAGGAGCTTGCTCACTTTGGCGGTCAAACGGATTAGCTCATGGAAGAGAGCGGACAGTGGGGTCCGGAAAGCGGTGAAAGATGAAGCATTAGTTTACCATTGCGTAGCATAAACATGTCGGCGAACGGGTAGATGAATGAAGGCTGGAAAGCGTGCCGGTGCAGCCTTACCTGTGTCCTTGAAACGGCGGCGGCAAGGCAACTGCAAAGACAAGAAGACGGCGTCGAGAGTCGAAGCGACAGGATAACAGTGATGCAGGCACCCTTAGGGAAAGTGAGCGTGCCGTCTTGTCGCACGGTAAGAAAGACTTTGGTCTATAAGCTGTGCCACGCTTACTGCGCCACAGCCCGTACGCTCCCGCTGCCACGCATTGGATATTTCGTATTCTACAGCCCACGCACATCTAATGATACGGCCAGCCTACTGTGATGACTTTCTCGCCTTGCCCTTCTCGCCCTCAACAAAATTTGCCTCAATCTTTCCCCACTTCATCCTCACCTTGATCCTCCGCCTGGCCTCGGGGCCCGACTCGCCAAATAGTAAATGCCTTCCTTCACAGTAACCGGCTCCGACGTCCTGGAAGGGCTGTTCTTTCTCCCACAGCTCTGCGATCTTGGCCTCCTCCCTTTGTAGCCTCGCAGCCGCCTTCTTCACTTCTTCGGGCGGCTCTTCCCCCTTCTTCTCGGCGATCTTGAGCGCATGCATGATGTCACCATCCACTCGCGCTGCGTCGCGAAGTCGCTGGTTTGGTGCGATCCGTCCATTTGCAGCCTGCTTGATGTCCCGCTTCAACCTCTCGTACCGCAGCTGGGCCTGTCGCTCCTCTTCCGTGGGGATCGGTGGTCTTTCCGTGATGGACGTGCCAAAGGGCGAGACGATGGATGTCACAACGTGGCGAATGGTACGAGAGGTCCTGTAGCCGTTGCGTAACTGGATCACATCTCCCTCTTTCACGGACTGGGTTGGATCTGAACAAAGCACGTGGTAAGGCGCAGGGAAATACTGCGACTTGTTAGCCTTGCAGCTGGGCCATGCCTTGCAATAAGTGAACCAACCTTCTTGATGTGCTTGTCCCACTTTTGAGCAGCGATGCGGACCTTGACGCATTTAGGGAGCTTGCCAGCAGACACAACGACGCCAGTGAATTGACGAAATGCGGCGTCGGGGGTCGGCATGGTGACGCTGCCGTGCGAATTTACGCCGGTCTTGAAGACCAATTCGTCAAGATGATGATAGAGCTTGATGGGTAGACGTCCCGACTTGGTTGATGGCAAGGATTCGGGTTTAGGGTGGCGAGCTGCGCCGGTGGAGCGGCGTTTGAAGCAGCTTTTGGGTGCGGAATCGCCATGTCGCGGAGCGGCCGGGCAGGCACTTTTCCTGTGCGCGATGGTGGCCCGAGCCCTCACCGCCCTGCCAGGTTGTATCCCTGCCGAGGCCGCAATACTCCAAACGGTCACCATCATTTGTCGCTTGCTTCTCGACGTATGGATTGTGTTTGCATTGCTTCAGTTATGATTGAATTCGGGGTATTTCTCTTCTGGGAGTTCCCATCTGCCTACGCCTGACAAATCGACGCCTACCCGCGCCACATGTCCATTGGAAACTTGGAAGCAAAAAAAGGCCGCGCGCTGCCTTGGCACCATTCCTTCATAGGTAGCACTCGCGTTCGACGTGCAATCATGCCGCACATCATCGTATTTCCATGATCCTCCATCACTCTGTCCAAACGCCTTCGTCTAAGCCGAGACTGAATTTGCGCCGACCTCGTCACCGTTGGCCGGGGCGTCCAAGAGCGATCCCCGACGCACATTCAACAACTTCTTCTCCGCTTGCTCAGAAATCCTAGTGAGCTCACTGACGAAAGACTGACCCCACCAAGCGCTGTCGAGTTCTAAGTCAGCCATGTTCCAGTCCAAAATGAACCCTGGGCAAAACCTACCTCGTGTACTTGTTGACGTATTTGGCAAGCTTCTGGTAGTTGAGAGCGCGCTGCTCAGCGCCCATCGTGACAGAATCATGAATGGCATCGGCCAACTCTTCAGTATTCCACGGGTTGACAATAATACTGCCGTTGAGACTTTGCGCGGCACCAGCAAACTCGGACAGAATCATGGAGCCGTGGCGTTTTTGTTGGCAGGCAATGTACTCGTAAGACACGAGGTTCATGCCATCACGTGTTGAGGAGACCAGACAGACATCGGAAACAGCGTACAGAGCAATGAGCTCGTCGAAGGAGACCGACTTGTGCATGAAGTGGATCGGCATGAATTCAATTGTTCCTGGAACATCAGCAAAAAGCCTTGGTGCGATACGCATTTGCAGACTTACCGAACTTGCCGTTGATTCTGCCCACGAGTTCGTTGACAACAGCCCGCAGATTCTGATACTCCTCGACATCTTGACGACTCGGAACGGCGACCTGAACAAGAACAACCTTACCAATCCACTCGGGGTGCTCAGTCAGGAACACCTCGAGGGCGTGCAGTTTCTGCGGGACACCCTTGATGTAGTCAAGACGATCGACACCGACTATCAGCTTGACGCCCTTGAATTTGCTCTCCAACACAGCAATACGGTCCTGGACCTTGGGCTTCTTCAGACCTTCCTCAAACTTTTCAGGGTCAATGCCAATTGGGAAGGCACCGACAGTGACAACCTTGCCCTGGAACTCGACACCGTTGGGAGTGGTTGCAAGGCCCCTGTATGCAAGGTTAGCAACATGAAAGTCGGATCTATGCGGGAAAACATACAATATTCTGGAGCAACTGCTCAAGAAGTGGCGGGCATAGTCGTAGGTGTGGAATCCAATGAGATCACAGTGAAGGACACCAAGCAGAATCTCATTACGGACAGGCAGTATACGGTAGATCTCGCTGCTGGGGAAGGGCGTGTGCAAGAAGAAACCAAGCTTGACGTTCTTCTTGGTCTTGCCAATTTCCTCGCGGAGCATGGCAGGAAGCAACATCAGATGGTAGTCATGGACCCAAACAAGGTCGTTGTCCTGGACATCGGCCGCGACAGTCTTGGCAAAAAGACGGTTTGCTTCGGTGTAGGCGTTCCAGGCAGACTCGTCAAACGTGATTTCACCGGGATGATAGTGAAAAAGAGGCCACATGATGGAGTCTACCAGGTAGTCATGTCAGCCAGTGGCTCAAGAGGTTGCATAAATCTGATGCCTACTAGAAAATCCATTGTAGTGACCATCGGCCAGGTCATCATCGAGCATGACGGGAATCGCATTGTACTCCTCCTTCAGTCTTGCCTTCAAACCACCGATCTCCTCGTCGGGGACTTCAAGGCCTGGCCAACCATACCACTGGAAGGTTGTAGACTTGGAAAGACCGCTGAGACCACTGACGAGACCGCCGGATGACATGGACAGATCATATTTGCCCTCTTCTGAGCGCTTGATGGTGATGGGGAGACGGTTGGAGACGAGTAAAAGGCGTCCATTTTCGGACTTGGAGCGGGTGGCGGCCGAAGACATGGTGGAAAGAAAGCAGGTATTCTAGGTCGGAAAGATGAAGGAGGCCTAAGGGGGTTTGGACGGGATCGAAGCAGGAGGAGAATTCGAGGAGAATTGGGCGAGTTTCCAGATGGAAATAAGCTGAGCAGGGGTTATGTCGATGGCAAAGCAGTTGTTGGTGTGACGGTACAAGTGTAGGACCGGGCCAGCCAAGGAAGAAGGCGCGCTTTGGCAGTGGTTTCCGTCCGCGAATTTCTCCGGTCTTCTACGAAGATCGATGATCGAGAACCAAGACGTTGAGGATAAGACGAAAAGGCAGAGATTCCCGGGGAGAGTTGCAGGGCGCGCAGCCGAGGGCGTGCTTGAGGTTGTTGTGGGCGAAATCCCTTTGGCAGTCGAGCTGGGGGTTGGAGCTCAGAAGTTGGCGAACAGGCACGGCGGGAATGCTAGAGGGCGGACCGAAACGTCTGACGTCGTGTGTCAATGTGCACAGGCACAAACTGCCCACTTTTTGCTGCAGCAGCTAGAGCCGGGGGGCTGACCCGACAGGTGCGTGTTCGTGGTGGAATCGGATCGGGCCAGCACAGCAAACCTGCCAACCTGCCAACCTGCCGCTGATTGTCGCAAAGTACCTGGTTGCACGGGTTGCAGCCAAGAGGCTGAGCTGAGGTCAGACCATCTGGTGTTGGTGAATGAGTCTCTGTGCTTTATCAAGGGATGCATGCTTCTCCGTAGAGTTAGGTTCGAGTAGCCAAGCTAAGCAAGCTGCCAAAGGCGGTGTGGTGTGGTGTGGCGCAATTTCGGTCGGCAGATGTGGCGATGTCGCAGAGCGGTGTGGCGGGCGGGGCGGCGTTCCATTGCTTGTGGCTGGAGCTTTTCTGCCATCGTCTGCTTATCTCATCCGGGCGGTTTCCCTTCACTGCGTCAACACGCGCACGGCTCTCCGTCGTGCGTCGCGTCCACCTGCCTCCAGCTTTGAAGATTAACGCTCTCCTACACCTCCACCCTCTAAAGCCACCATGTCAGACTCTGATTCTGATTTGCCGCCAAGCCCCAAGCTTCAACAAGGCCTGCTCGACACAGTGCGCGCCATCTGGGACTCGGGCAAGCATGAAGGCCTAACCGTCAAGCGCGTGCGCAAGGCCACCGAAGAACGGATGAATCTGCCTGACGACTTCTTCAAAAATAAAAATTCGTGGAAAGATCGTAGTAAAGAGATCATTGAGGATCGAGCGGTATCTTGCTCCACACAATGACCCGCATCGCTGGTTTAGAGACTAAACAAGCAACAGGCACAGCTCCAGGAACAGGAACCTGAACAACAAGAAGACCCACCGCCTGTCCATGAGATGGATGAGCCCCCAAAGCCCAACAAAGGCCGCAAAAAAAACACTGAGAAGCCCGCCAAAACCCCGCGCAAAAGAGCCCTGGCTCAGCCCAAGTCCGCATCCCGCAAAAACCCCAAGGTTTCCGTCAACTCTCACGGATCCCCCGACGAAGCAGTCAATTCAGCAGAGCAAACAATGACCGGCGCTGCTAAAGTGGAGCACCTGTCTGGCGACGCGGAGTCCGACACGGAACAAACCAAGACCAACGCCTCTGAGAGCAAGCACGCAACTATCCAGGAAAATAATACTGATGACAAGGATGCTGACGGCCCCGTCGCATCCACGAGGAAATCAAGCGAGCCCAACGACAGAGCAGCAGATTCGGAAAGTGAACTCTCGTCTCTTCTCGACGATGCTCCTCCGCCCAAAACAAAGCGACGGAAGAAGAGTGCGTCAGTCGAGAAGAGACCTGCCAAAGCCCGGACCACGAAGGCAAAGCAGGAAAAGGAGATGGACCCCCAGGATGCCGAAATCAAGCGCTTACAGGGCTGGCTTGTCAAGTGTGGAATCCGCAAGGTTTGGGGCAAGGAATTGAAGCCCTTTACAACGCCTCGGGAGAAAATCAGCCACCTGAAGGCAGTGCTGAAAGACGCAGGTATGGATGGAAGATACTCGGTTGAAAAGGCGCGGCAGATCAAAGAGAGGAGGGAGCTTGCCGCCGACCTGGAAGCTGTGCAAGAGGGCAACAGGATGTGGGGTCAATCAGACTCTGAGGTTGAGGATGCGAAAGGACAGCCGCGTAGAAGGCTTGCCAGAGGACTCAAAGACTTGGAAGGACTCATTGACGAGGACGGCGAAGAAAGCGACTGAGACCATATAAGCCAAAGAACGCAACTCTACCATGTACTTGCAACCTCCGAACGGTTGGAACCGCTACAACGCGACACCTCGGGCTCTCCCCATTTTCTTAGGCCTAAGGACACCTGTCTCTCGATCCAGGACGCTCATGCAGTAAATCTATGCATGACCAATTCTGGCAGAGGGCAGAGCCACTCCTCGGCGCCAATCAGCTTACAAAGCAACCTGCAGGAGAATGGAATTGCTCACCAAAGTCACGATCGAGTCTCGCCGGGTCTGATGCTGGATCGATGCAAGAGTATCCGATTACGCTAGACCAAGCTTGCAAGCTTTCAATCCTCGCGCCAGACACTGCATTTATCACTGAACATTGTATAGCGAAGCCACGAAGCTACCGATTTCTTGATATCATGAAGCAATGTCAGGAGCGACGGCTAAAGCCGTGTCAAATTCAATATAAATGGAAATTTAGGTGTCTTTTGCCATGCATGCGAAAACAAAAGTCATGAACAACCAACTTGGCGCATGGTCTTTCAATGTGATGCTGCACCACCCACCCACCAGGACGCTTGCTTCGGTTCGGCTTCATCTCAGACCCAACTTTTGCTTCTTGATTCTAGGAAAGACGCCGATCAGAGTCAAGATGGCGGCAACGAGGACGGCCCATAGTCGAATGTGCAGCACGGATAGGTTGAAACGCGTCTGGGTAGCGGCGGCTACGGTGGCTAGCAGTAGCACGAGGACGAGGTAGCCGGACATGCGGTGATATTTGTAAATCTTCTTGGCGCTGTCCACACTGCCCCAGATACCGGGTGTGAAGTACTGCGTAAAGCCCACAATCGCCTGGATGATGATCAGGACATAGGTGATGATACCGAGAATGGCGTGGGTGGACTCGAAGTGGTCGAGACCGCCGCGAGCCTTGTTGATCTCGATGACAATCAAGCCAGCGATGAGGGCAATGACGCCGATCTGGATGAAGCCAAAGTGGGCGTAAGTGCCATGGCGCTTCTGCTGGGCCGTGTGGGTGGGCTGCAAGATCAAGATGCCCTGAGTGAGGAGCAGGATGCCGGCAGCATTGAGAAGCTTTGGTAGAGGTCAGCTTAATAGTTCCATCAGATAAACTGGGGAGATACGCACAGGATGGGCCGAGAAGAGCATCAGATCGTAGGAGAAGATGGCGGAGCACACAATTGCGGTAAGCTTGAGTCGGGTCAGTCCTTAGGGAATGCTTCCCCTCTCTCACGCATGAATATTGGACAGGGTCACTACGAACAATCCAAATCCCCGCCTGCGCAACAGTGCCCGTCCCGAGGACGAGATTCCAAGGCAGAGGCTTGCCCTGCTGCTGCGACGCATCCCCGGCTCGACCAAGCAGCGGCTCATCCTCGCCGATGTGTTCCACGGAGGACGAGTTGTTTTGCGGCATGCCAGTAGCGGAGGTCATGCTTCCGTCTGAGTTTGAAGAGAGATATCAGGACGGACCTAGAAGGGTTCTTATGGAGGGCAGTCCCGAGCTAAACAGGGGAAGACGCGGGGACGGAAGGAATGACAGAGGTTATGTTAGCCGCACAGGTGTTGACGACATACATGCCAACAGATGCACCAACTGGACAAGCGCAGATTGCCCAATTACAAAGCATCCTTGCGTCAGCTTCGTTTTGAATCAATGTCGATTGGGCCGCGAAGCAGAGGCGGTGGTCTTATCTGATTGCTCCCGTGCTCAATCCCGCCCGATGTTCGACTCGATGAATTAGGTGAAGCCTTCGGGCTCTGGCAGCACATGATTGCTCTAGGGCGGTTGTGCCGTGCCACCGAGGCCATCCAGTGCCTCCTAATAATCCTCTAGACAATGCCGTTGTCTGCTTCTAGATGGAAAAAGCAACCTTGGTGCCGTCAACGGGCCCGCGGCTATGCGCACATGCTTTCTCTCTGGATCTGACAAAGCCATCAAGCTGCATGCGAGCGCAAACGACAAACATTGGAAAAATTCGAGAGAAAGGGTCGTAGGTAACCGCGGTGTTTGAGCTGACTGGGGACTGAAGCCCGGAGTGTCAGGAAGCAAGCCAACTGCAATGCGGGCCGATGCGGTGGAAGCGGCCGTGGTTGGTCTCGCGAACTAAGGTTCCGGTTGCTTGTGTCCCTCATCGCCTACAGTAACCACCATCACTCACTCCCAAGCCATAACCTCTGCTCTTTACAAACACCATCCAAAGAGCCACCGCTTCAACTGTCAAACGCTACTCCTGACACCTCCGACGCCCCTCTGTCTTGCCCCTCCCACCGCAAAAATGCAAATCAAGTGCGTACCAACACTATCCATACCCCGCCCCACCTCACATTGACGTGAGAGCTCTCCGGCCCAGGCTGACGCTCGAAAACAGAGTCCGCACCCTCACCGGAAAGGAGATCGAGCTCGACATCGAACCCGACTACAAGGTATAACCGGCGCCGCTCCGCTTCCCGGGACCCTGAATACCTTGTAGTTTCTACGTTTCTACCAAAGTTCGCACTTGACCAACCATCGCCATGCTGACACCATCGCTTCTTCCAGGTCTCCCGCATAAAGGAGCGTGTCGAAGAAAAGGAGGGAATTCCACCCGTCCAACAGCGTCTGATCTTCGGCGGTAAGCAAATGTACGTTACGAACCGCTTCTGCTGTTCGCCAAAGAGCTTACCCTCCCCGCCCTACTCGCCGCAAAAGCCAGTGCGCCCGCGCTGACCACAACTTTCTCGAGACAGGAGCGACGACAAGACAGCGGCCGAGTACAACCTCGAAGGCGGTGCTACCTTGCACTTGGTCCTCGCTCTCCGTGGCGGCTCGGCATAAACAATGTTTGTGATATCTTGACAGGAGTCGCCAGGGGTGCCTAGACGGCGACGCTCATGATGGCGCACGTAGGTCTTTGAATGCTATCGGCCAGCGAACACATGGTACAGCTATTCCAGCGTGGCGGGCGTTAATGGGCTGGCTTGGATGCATATATTAGCCTTTATCAGCGACCTCAGACTGGTCAGAGAGAACTCGAGTGAATTTCAAATCCATAGTGATGATTGCCGTTGGTCAGGAATCGGCTACTACAGCGCACACAATACGCTGGAAGGAAATTGGGAATCCTGCGGACCCGATGGGGTTGCCAGAATGAAAAGCTTCGAAAACGCCAATCCAGCCCCTGGGTATTCATGCAAAATCAAAGTTCCGTCCATTAAATGTTGCCCACCACTCCGTTACCAGCGCTCAAATCAAAAGTCGCACCGAGACCTCACGGTTCAAACTTCCAGAGCCTCCTATCTCCGCTTCCTAGGCGGCATCAGACAGTTGACTGGCTGCTTTCTCTTGGCGGCCAACGGCGGCGACCGCAAAGCGGAATTGCCCCTAGTCTCCTGGGATCCGTTGCTCTTCACTTCGGCCTTGTTGTCGTTCGCTCTCTGGTTGGACGACTGAGGCTTTGCTCCGCTTGTCAGCGCCTTCAGCCTTGCTTCTCTGTCCTCGAGTGATCTGCCCTCCTTCTGCGCCATGCTTCCGGATGAGTTGGTGCGCACCGCTCTGTTGGTTGCAGGCGTCTTTGCTGGAGCTTGCTTGCCCCTGTCGATAGGCTGTGGCCCCCGGCTTCCTCCCATCATACTCTTCGGCGTACCCATCTGAGAGTTTGGGCGTGATACAAAGGTGTTCGCAGCGTTGCGGCGCGCAGAGATCATGTTCTGGGTTTGTTGCTGTGCCTTAGCGATGATTCCACGTCCCGTCAGCCTCTTCTTGGTTTCTCCGGGCGCAAACGTGTAGTTCCGCGGGTCTCTCGTCACTGCGTAGCTGTGGCTGTAGTTTGGGGTACGTCGGTTTCTGGTGGGGTCGAATGCTCGGTTGATCAGGGTGCTAGTATTCTTCTCCCTCTCCTTCGCCCCCTGAGCGAGCTTGGCCCTGAGTTCTGCCTTCTCTTTCGCAATCTGCCTTGCCTGCGCCTCCTCAAGTTTGTAGTACAGATTTGCCGAAATCTTGTGCTTTCCGGCCGCCTTGAGTTTCTCTTCCCAGCCTTGAATGTCTCGTCGAATGAAGATTGCCCACATGGGTGCCGTATCTTCGGCAATGTGAGGACTGTTGTCTTCAATCTCCTTGAGTTGGCCGGGGTTTTCGATTTTCTTGAGGACTGGTTCGACCACATGAAAAGGCATATCTCCGACATCGACGATGAGCTGGACGCTGCGCTGAAGTCGCCGCTTGACAATGTCATAGAGCGAGGGGGCTGGCATGTTGAGCTGTGGGCGGGCACCGAGGATAGTTGTTCTGCTGACGCCTTTTTTCAACCAAGGCAGTGCTTGGAATGAGGTCCAGTGAAGATCAAACCATTCAAGGAATCAAAGTGCGTGCTCTGATTACACAGACTAGGTGCAGGGCGGAGCCAAGAAGTAGGGGGGGTGTGTAGACAAAGAATTTATCGGAAGAGGGACAGGAAAGATGGCGAACTAGTTCGGCTAGTTGGGGCTGCCGAGTCCGCGGAGTGAAAGGAGGCTTGCGTAGAGGTGTGCGAGTAAATGCTGAGGCAGGCACATATGTCTGGAACGTAATCCAACAGGTTGACTTTCGCAAAGATACAAAACCAGGAACCCAGTGAAGTGCAGTAGGTCAGTCGAGAACACCCGCCGGAAGAGAGGGTGAGGTACTCGCCTATCTCCCATCCCCCGGCTGACTGAACAACGCTGGCGTGTGCTGGGACGGACGACCTACAGATATTATACTTTGCCGAATCTCCGCCGGCGCCCACTGCAACCTCTTCTGGCTATATGCCGGTTGTCGATCAAAAGCGCACCTGCGCAGCAGCTTCAACATCACACCAAAAACGCGCCCACCATGTCGTTACGTGACTATTCCCTCCTCGATCAGGCTGAAGAGGGTAATCATGCGCATTTGTATGTGGATAAGCCAAAAACTAGGGCTGACGAGGCACAGATTCCATCCACAAATTGCGTCTGCTACCCATTGAGCAGCGACCTTTCCAGCGCATCACAAAGCGCCTCCTCACGGCCAACTCGCCAATCTACAACCCTCCGATCTCCTTGCCTACTCCTCCACCAGATGCCACGACTACATACGAAGACGAGCTCAAGGCCGCGCGAGCTAAACAAGCCGCCGATCGCGAGGCATGGCAAAACGACATGCTCCTAGATTTCGTGGCCCTTTCGGACAGCATCGTCCGGATCCAATTGCTTCGCAATAGTAACGAAGCGGAGCGCGAAAGATACGCCGCAGAAAAGGTCAAGATCGAAGCAACATCCGCAGCCATCAGAGACAGTACCGCAACACTGCGCACGCAGCTCGACGAGGCACGCGCAACGCTGAGGCGCCGTAAAAAGTACGACGAACTCGCCGAGAAAATCGCCAGCAATCGCATGCTACGCGCGCGCGAGGACCAGGCGGCACAACTGCAAAAGCTTGAGGCTGAGATTGCAGATTTGGAGCAGGAGAGCAGAGTATACGCGCAAACCTGGGCAGAACGACGCGAACAATTTGGCAGAATTGTCGAAGAAGGCCGACAGATGCTCAGGCTCATCAGAGACGAGAAGGAGGAGGCAGAGCGCAAGGAAGGCATGGAAGGCGGAGAGGAGCTAATGGACGAAGGCAGTGCAAAAGCAGAGGGCAGTGCCGTGGGCACCCCCAGGCCAGATGCTGGAGCTCAGACACCTTACCCGCATCAGCTGGCTGTCAAAGGTAAGCATCTTGTAGTCCACAGTCCGGCGGCAAGCGTCGCTGGTGGAACGAGCCCGGGGCGAAATGACAAGGAGAGCCAGAACGATGGCCGGGACACTGACATGGTCGAGTCTGGGGAGCTGGCACCTGAAACCGACGTTGAAGAAGGCGAGGCGGAAGAGGACCACATCCCCGGCGGGGACCGCATGGATGTTTCGTAAAGTGGATGGATGGATGCATGGATGGATAGCGACGGAGACGGGGACAGGATACCCGGTTTGCGCGAGCCTCGACAATATAGAGTCAAGAATTCAGACGTTGAAGCTGGGCACACGATTTCTCTAGCCGTTGCCCTGGCATGGTTGGTGGCAGGGATTCAAGGGCGGACGCTGAGGCGGATAGTGAAGCATCAACTACCCAACACCCATGTCCTTGTGCATGGCCACGGTTAAGGCGACGGAATGTTGGGCGTGGGTGCTTCCGGATGTTCAGCTCGAGCTAGGCATGAGCGTTGATAATTCTCCAGACACCCCCAGCCACCCAACAAGGCATTTCCTGCCACCCGGCCTCCATTTCTTCGTTGAGCGCTGCGGTGCAACCCTCGACGTGCAACTAACCTCTCTGTTCACAGCTCACGTCTACCAGTATCCAGGGAGCCTGCGACGCGGATGCTAGGGCCCTCTGCTGGAGCTACACGACCAGACCTGCCGCGCCTCCAACACCATCGACCGGCCGCCCTCCAAGACCGCGTCACACCTCGCCAGGCGCAGGAACGGAAACATGCCATCCATCCCACCCATTTTTGACAACGACTCGCCCTCGCGGCCAAAACGACTCTCTTCCTTTGGCCGCTTAAGCCTGTTTGGCTCGCATCTGGCCCTTCCTGACGGCGGCTCTGTGTTTGCCGGCAGTCCGTCATCATCGCGCCTCGTCCGCCGTCAGCAGTTCCGGCAAGAAAGTAGCAGCAGTGGCTACATCCCTCTCGTCTACGACAACTTGAACTCGGGTCCCTCACCAGGCGCCGTTGTAGGCATAGTCCTCGGTTCAGTTATAGGCTTTCTTTTCATCATATGGCTCTTCTACGCCATTGCCGCCATGGGAAGCGGCACACGCACCTACGCTGACGAAGAGGTCGTTGTACGCGAGCGCCGTCCGCGATCGACTCGCTCCCGCCGCAGCGTGCGCCGCACGTCGAGGCCCGAGATTCGAGAAGTCAGCAGAAGCCCGGGACGACGCCAGCGCATCGTGGTCGAGGAGCGCCGAACGAGTGTGCCGCCGGCGCCGCGGCCGCGCAGCCGATCCATCGTCGTCGAGGAGCGCGTCACGGACCGCAGGGTCGACGGCGATGACATTGTCGAGGTCATTGAGGAGACGAGTCCGCCCCGGCGGTCGCGCAGGAATAGTGGCTACAGGTCAGTCGATCCTGATAAATACGCCGGCGGGAACTACCCGCAGCGTCCTGTGCCCACGCCCGATGGGAAAAGCAGGACGACTACTCGCAGGACCCTCATAAACTGAGACTTTTCATTTTCTTTCGAGCAGGAGACCATATCCCTGATCTCCTTTTGGTCGCCACCGCCGGCATTTCCAAAGTCGAATCGAGATCCTTCGTTCATCAAAAAAAGTCGAATAAACACTACGTCGCCCACCGGTTCTATATCGGCAATTTCGATCGCTTTTCAAAAGCCTCCATCAATCATGCCTAGTAAACCACTACTCAAAATCCGTTTCGACCTGCATTTTATCTAGTATGAGCCTGGCGTTGCTTTTAACCTTCATGATACCTGCGTGGCTCACTCACTGGCTCTGTTAACCAGCACCGTCCTGTCGTCTTGTGGCGAGTTTGCAATGTTTCGTTTCAAAAGGCGCAGCTTGCCGTGCATGATGTACCGCTGACGCGGAGAAGACGGAATGCTGGTCATCATTACTAGTGCCAACCATCCTTTCTAGAGCGTCAATCCTTCTGCTCTTTCACAAATGGCGTTCTGACACTACCCATGCTCCCGTCGAGGGCGCGGCTTCCCCTCAAACACGTTTCGCTGATATTTGCAACGATGATAATACAGCGCTGGCTGGGAAGTAGATCATGGAATGATCAAGATCTTATCGATTCTACACTACTTAGTCGTGACGCTTTTGTATGCTTGAGCGCCTCGGATGTTTTTGTTTACCTATGTTGCAGCTGCCAACTGTTTCCTCGGAGCTGTATTCTGGCGATGTCTCGTCAAAGCCTCATCAACCTTATTCTTCCTCCAGTCACAGACTTCGGCAAATTCACAGAAGCGGCACTTGAAAGCCTCTTCGATATCCACACCCTTGGCGCCTCGTTCCCCTCGCCACCAACTCATCTCATCCGACAGATATCGACCGAGAGTGTGTTCGTCGTAGTCAAAAAACTTATTCCCGATATACTCTCCTGTCTTTTGATCTCGAAACTCGGCCCTGAGAAGGCCACTCACGGCATCGGGTCCTGGCATCGCTCTCGAAAACTCCTGGATCATGAGCTGCCACAGCTTGGCAAGCGTGTTATGTGCAAGCAGCTCGGAAAGGGAGTCATGTTGGCTGTTCAGCATGGCCATCTCTTCGTCAGGCGGTGTCTCCTCGCGAAAGTTGAAGTCGAGCCCGGCGACCCCGGCGGTGAAAGCATCAGTAAAGAGTTCGTGGGGCTTGAGTCTGTAGCGCTCGAGGACTGTCTCCGCATCCACCTGGTTGGTAGCAAGATTCACAAGAAGCTTTCGGTATAGCATGAGTTGCATCTCGGTTGGCCTCAAGGACGCGCCTGTGGGAAGGGCCCTGCTGCCCCTGGTTTTGACATCTGTGATGAAGACCTGCTGAGTGTGGCCGTCGCTGGGTTGTGCATCCTCATCTTTGAGTTCAGGACTCGGCGATCGTGACTTTCGTCTGCGCCTCGTGTCCGGGCGTGTGTATGATAGCTCGTCGATGATGCCGTTGATGACTTGTCCATCAACGACACCCCAAACCTCGAGTTCTCTAGTAAAGCCGAGATTTCTGAGCATCCGTAGGCTTTGGATTATGTTCCAAATCTTGAGGCCCCAAGCATCTTCTCGAGTCTTGACCAGCACCTCCACCGTCGTATGGACTTCCTCCTCTAGCATCTTGTGAACTCGAGAGCCCTCCTTCATTGCTGGCGTCCGCCTTTTTCGACCATGCTTTGTCAGACTGTACCAATACTGCAATTCGCACCACGCCGGAGAAACCATGTCAGTTACAGACAAGGGCTTCTTGGGTAGCGTCCTGAATCTCTCGAGCGGCGACCTATCGTCTGGTGGAGGGTCCGCAGCTGTTGCCGAATCAGCTGGCGCATCTTCTGCTTTGGTCTTTTTGCTCGTCGCAGGGTCCCGAGCTACAAGACGCTGTCAGCGTTAGAATAGTCAAGCCGTTTGTGTTGCGACGGGCCAAACTTACGCGCCGAGCAGGCGTCGCAGTCGACAACTTCTTCGCCGTGACCTTCCGCGCACACGCCCGGACTGACCTGGATCTCGAGGAAGCCGACTGGATGAGGCCTAGAGCGGTGAGGCCTAGAGCGGTGAGGCCTAGAGCGGTGAGGCCGCGATGCTGGTAGAGGCGCATTTTCGTCGGTGTCAAGCACAGCAGGCTTGACTCTGCCGCTTTCCAGTCGGGCAAGGACCTCGACCAATTGTTGTTCGCCTTCAGTGTCTAGGTCGCTACCGTAGTCCGATGTGTCGACAAGCTTGGTCTCAGTTCCAGCTTGTACTTCATTTTCAGCCATTTCGTGGCATGTTGGTTTTCGCCACGGTTCGCAGTTGTTGGGCATAAGGCAGGTGGCGGGGGCGACAGAACACAGCGACGCTAGAGAGCCGTCATGGATTTGGTAACGCCCATCATCGCGGGCGTTCGCCACTGCCGCAGTCTGGGCAAACAGCTCATTCTGATCATCTTGGTCTGGAGTTCATGGTAGATGTGCAAGGAATATTCCATCGGGTCTTGGTTTGGAATGCTCGCTGCTCGATAGTGGACCGGGGGCGGGCTGCCAATGCCGAAAAAGACACAAGACGTTGTTAATGCCCCGAATGTCCAGGGACGACGTGTAAATATGTATACTGTGAATGTCCGCTGTGCAATTATCCGCGCCGTGCTTACGTAGATGAAACCCACGACGCTATAGCGAAATTGAAACCACTTCGGCCTTTGACCTTCGGAGCTGGTTGGAACCACCAGAAACTGAGCACTTCTGCTGCCGGTCGCACTCTCCCATCAGCAGCCCTCGATCTTATGACAATAACGGCCATGACTGCCGTTCCGAAAGTGACGCGTCTGATGTTGCGCAGGAATCTCGCTTTGCGGTCAAATATACGGCCGCATGGAGGGAGACGAGCGAAATCGACGGACACAGGGGCGCAGCGAGAGCGGCGCGATGCAGGTGGTGCAGCAAATGTCGAAAACAAGCCCAACGTCAAGGTGCCCGCTGCCCCTGCGTGGGTATGGCTGGAGCCCGCCATGAGGCCGCTTCGTTTCTTTGAAAGGGCTCAAGCGCGTCGCCCGCTCATAGTCCAGCTCGTCAGCTCCATTTGTGTGAGGACCAATCCCCCGAGTCCCTCATGCGCGCTGTCGTCCCTAACCATCAAATGCAATAGATATGGTTTCTTGGAGATCTGTCTGCGCAAACCATCTCGTCGACTGAAGAGGACGACAGCTACGATCCTGTACGAGCCCTCAGGGCTGTATTCATTGGAGGCATCTTCTCCATTCCCAGCTACAAGTGGTTCATGTGGCTCAGTCGCTCTTTTAATTTTTCGTCGCAAATGTTGAGTTTGGCCACCAAGACGGTGTTCAACCAGCTGACCTTTGCGCCTTGTTTCAACACGTATTTTTTCACGATGCAGTCCATGCTGAGCGGAGCCACTTTTGAAGAGACGGTTAAGAGAGTGAAGCGCACCGTGCCAATATCATGGGTCAACTCGTGCAAGCGTACGTTCTCGTTGGAACGGGGGGGAATTGGAAGACGCTGACGATTCGACAGTGTGGCCAGCCGTCACGGCTTTCAGCTTCGCCTTTGTCCCAGCCCAGTTTCGGAGCGTCTTTGTTGGTACGTGTCTCGTACCGTTGCATCGAATGTTGAGCTAAAATATTGCAGGAGTGATTGCCATCGGCTGGCAAACCTGGCTGTCGCTGCTCAACACGCAGGCAGCTGCCAAAGCAAAGGCTGAGCCGCAATCATTGCACTCTGGATGAGACCATCTCAGCCAGAGTATGCATTACAGAAGCCAGAGCTGGTTTTTAAATGTAGACTGGGGGAATAGTGTCGGTACTTGGGAAACATAGACAATTCAGTTTGGGTCGATCTCATGTTTTTGGAAGTTTTAAAGACTTTCATAATGTCATCTTCGTGCCCGTGGTATTAATATACACCATGGAGATTCGGGCAACCAATCCATGCTACCAGTGAAACTTCAGAAAACCATTCCCACCATTCATCGCATTTCCGAACGCCAACCATCCGAACCCTAAAATCAAATACTTGCACCGTCCATCCTCAAGTCAGGACCCGACGCGAGTTAAACGGAGCCCGGGATAATTGAGTGAGGGTGGAAAGCAGTTGCTCAAGAGCGCTCACCACGGAGGCGGCGAGCCAGCTGAATGTCCTTGGACTCTGTCGAGTTTGTTAGCAAAGAAGGACGAATTCGATTGAATGAGCTTACGGATAGTGACACGCTTGGCGTGAATAGCGCACAGGTTGGTGTCCTCGAAGAGCGAGACGAGGTAAGCCTCGACAGACTCCTGCAGAGCGCCGATGGCAGAAGACTGGAAGCGCAGGTCCGACTTGAAGTCCTGGGCAATCTCGCGAACGAGACGCTGGAAGGGGAGCTTGCGGATCAAGAGCTCGGTCGACTTCTGGTAGCGACGAATCTCACGGAGAGCGACGGTGCCAGGCTTGTAGCGGTGAGGCTTCTTGACACCACCAGTGGAGGGTGCGGACTTGCGGGCAGCCTTAGAGGCAAGGGCCTTACGAGGAGCCTTGCCACCAGTGGACTTGCCTGTGAGATGGGTTAGCACAGTGGCGCCTGGTGATGAGGTTGAAACGCGACGCGACGATTGCGACCGGCGACGCTTCCGACTGGCGACGCGCCAAGCGCAACGACATTGGAGAGCAAAGAGAACAAGTGATGAGGACTTACGGGCAGTTTGCTTGGTGCGAGCCATGACTCTGAATGGATTTGTTGTTGATGGAGATGTGTTGTGGAGATGACGAGTGTGGAGGTGCAGAGGGATGGAGAAGCAGGAGTGGGCGAAGACCTTATATGAGAGGGAGGGGGCGGGCGGATGATCTTAGGCAGCGACGGGGACTGACTGTTTGCGCCTGCCGTCGCTGCTGTTTAGCGCGTTTTGAAAGCGCCTTACAAAGTGCTGCAATCCGAGCGAATCCAATGCGTAATTCTCATTGGCCCAAAATACGCTTGACTACGCTATTCCCAAACAGGAAGATCACCGGCCATCAGCACTCGAATCAGGCCAAGCAAAGCCAAGCCAAGCCCGTGCGCCTGCGCCTTCCCCCGTCGCGTCCTGGTCAGCTCTGAGATGTGATGGCCCCGACGCGTCTTCCTGTTGCTCGCTTTATTAAATACCAATCTCGCCCCTCGCCCTGCAGCCTTCCATTCGACAACCAACCAACCCTCATCACCCTCACCACCCCTCATCCAATCTTCTAAGACAAGCTTCAGGCTCCACTTAACTTTCAACCCAACTTCTCACAAAAATGACTGGACGTACGTTGCTCCCCAGCCTTCCATCTCTGTACCTCTTCATCGTGCTAAGTTTTCTTCAGGCGGCAAGGGTGGCAAGGGTCTCGGCAAGGGCGGTGCCAAGCGCCACCGGAAGATCTTGCGTGACAACATCCAGGGTATCACCAAGCCCGCTATCCGTCGTCTCGCTCGCCGTGGCGGTGTCAAGCGTATCTCTGCCAGTGAGTAGTCCAGACGACCTCGTCTTCTTTCTTCGTATGCTGACTGGCCTCTCAGTGATCTACGAGGAGACCCGTGGTGTTCTTAAGACCTTTCTCGAGGGTGTCATCCGTGACGCCGTCACCTACACTGAGCACGCCAAGCGCAAGACCGTCACCTCGCTCGACGTCGTCTACGCGCTCAAGAGGCAAGGCCGTACCCTCTACGGTTTCGGCGGTTAAACGCCCTCCTGTCCTTCTGTTGTTTATTTCACGAATCTTCTACGGTGACCTGCATGCGCGAATGGGTTCGACACGGAGCCTTGCGGTGCCGGATGGATTGGGCTGGGTTCATGGGCTTCTTTTTGTATCATAACGGCATCTGGAGTTTCACGGGGTCGACCAAGTCTCTTGATGAGATAATCAATGAAAGATACCACATAATCGAATTCTTGCCGCCTGATTTGTCGCTCTCGACTTAGCCTGTTGTCTAGTCCGCGCTTTTGCCATGATTGCTCATTGTACTGTATCACGGGCTTCGCCTTAATGAGACTTAATGGATCTCGATGGGATTGGTCGTCTAAGCTTGCTTCTCGTCGAATCACTTCGTACAGGTGGAAAGTCGGGCATATTTTAAATTCCAACCAGAAAACTCCCTCACATCCATCCAATTCGAAGCACGATGGAGTCAAAGGACACCCAGGACCTCGAGCCCGCCCAAACGCAAAAAACCCAGCTGGAACGAATTGAAGATTCGATCCTTCCCTACTGGCCTGGCCAAGCGTAAAGGATTGTTCACATTCGGTTCAAGCCATGGCATCTCAAGGCTCCCTTGCGGGTGGAGATCAGCCAGCTCGATTGGTTTGTTTCGAACCGCGCGAGCAAAGCCACTGGAAGCAGAAGCCGGGCTCTCGCCCCCAGCAGTCCGCTTGGACACAGCCCGGCGACTGTAT
>JAIFKG010000723.1:0-22379 GCA_020351975.1 Phyllosticta ampelicida | reverse complement strand
CCCCCTGTCCTACACCCTGCCCCTTGCTACCCCCTAGCCTCTGCGCCCTCTATAGGTATCCATGTATTTCGCGATGTTCTCCGCCAAATTTTCTCTAGACGTTTGAAGTTGCAAAAAGTGGACTAGCCCTTTTTGGGTATCTTGCCGACACCTTGCCGATACCTTACGACACCTTGATGTACATCATCCCCACATCTCCGTTGTAAATCCCGATAAATAGTCGCCTGCATAGACCCACACATGAGAACCGCACCAGGCTAAATGAAGGAATCAATGGATCAATCAATCCCCACATCTTGTCAACCAAATCACGACTTACCCTTCTAGAACATGCTACCCAAAGACGCAATTCTACTTCTGCCGTCAACATGGAGCGTCTTTCCGGCATCGCTAGGTCCGGTGCACGATGTTGGTGGGTTTGCAGAGCAACTCGCCGAAGCATTGAATCGCAAGGACAAAAGACATGAACTAGGAGGCACAGGGGGGGGAAAGTGTGATAGCGGCTGGGGGTTGGTTTTCTTTTTCGACGCTTTCCTCTTCTTTTGACAACCCTGGCCATTCTAAATGCCGAGCCAACCATGTCGTCCGATAAAACCTGCGCGTTCTTTCCAAGTACCACACTACAGTCCGAGCCAACGTTTATGGAGTGCAGTCCATTAGCAGTCCGTGGAAATCTTCCGTGGAACTCGTCATTAAAAAACGCAACTCGACGCCCTGAACCGTAAAAGACTGCGTCAGCGGCATCAGCAGCTCCCGCATAGTACGACCATCACGATGAGGAGAGCAGATGAGCTAAATGGTGCGAAGGACAGGGAAGTGAGAGACAGGTGACAGGCGACGTCGGAAACGACTGGATGGCAAGCTCCAATCCCTCAAGATATCTGGAATCGATGCAGTGGAAGGAGGCGTGTGTAGCGAGGAAGGGATGTAGGTCATCGTGATTGCTATAGGGATTTTGGTAACATTGCCGTCTTCCAAGCCACCTTGTTCTTGCAACAGGATCTGGAGGTGGTACACCGCATAAGAGAAAGAGTAGTCGAGGTGTTTGAGGACATTGAACAGGGTAACGGTGGTCCCAGAGGCCGCAAGCGTCGTGTCGAATACTGGAAAGCGTTCTGTGTCGGAAATGTCAAAGCGAATAGTCTCTAGAGTTTCGCTGTGACACCCGAGCCATCAAAACAGGTACCAGCCCTCTTCATCCGTAGGGAGTGGGTCAGAAGACCCTACTGGTAAATGTATTTCGTAGTCAAAGCTCTTAAGTGCTTGCACGTGTGGATGATTTTGACGAGCTCAACTATACTCTGTAGGCATGATTTGAAGACAAACACATCAGGGTCGCTCAGCGGTACTGATGCTCATATGTTGTGGATTTTAGAAATCACGACGCCTTCCACTTCGAGTCGTCAAACTGGGCATCAAGAAATGTTCAGGCTTATGTGATGGATGGCGCTTTTGTCAAGGTTTTTGATCATGAGGGTCCGGAGGTGCGGGTGAAATTCTTGATCATGAGGAGCGTCTGATATTTCCATCACGAAGCAGGGCAGGCCAATTATCTCGATCTAATGTAGGAAGCTCACACGTCCATCCCAGAACCGCCCTATATGCATTGTCAGAGAGTCAAGATCGGGAGTCTGCATCAACAAGACAGCGACTTCAAGGGTTTGTGCGAATTCTAGGAAGGAACGGTCTTGGATTATACCCCTAATATCGTGTCTGGCTCCACGTGATTTAACTTGTTAGGCTTCGTATAAATCTTCTTGCTCGACACGCGCAGTTACAGGATCAAACCTTTTTGAGCACTCCGCGCAGTCTCCATTACGCGAACCTTTGATGCCAGATTTGGATCCCGCTTGAGCCAGACCATGAATTGCTAGAGCGCTCATGATTGCTGGCGTTGCAGTAATACAAAAACAAATGCGGTCGCACAACACGATGAGATCTCTTGCAAAAAATCAGTAGTGGACATGTTTCGCGCCTGGTGGTCCCCAGCTCTGGCGACAAGCCTTCTCTTCGTTCTTCCCGGACGATTTGATCAAGATGCGAGAAGATCAGGAACAGCAATTCCATTGGGACTTTTCGATTAGAGATTCGTCGTGCTCCGATGAGATTATGGAATCCCTGCCATTCTTTCTCGGTGGAGGGCGGGAAAAGATTTGTACCTGAACCGTGGGTCCATCATTGGCTTGATCAACTTGGCGGAAGCATTCGGGAGACGGTAGTGCGGGTACGAGATCAAGACCAGTTGCGGTCATAATTCATTCCTCCAAATTGTATTGTGCGAGGGATATGGCAAGCATGAAGATTCGGAGGTTTAGGCGGTGGGCGGCGCAGCTCTAAGACGAAAACTCGGTGTGTTACTCGGTACAGGCAAGCAGCAAAGGAACTCCCCCGCATTCTGTACGACAGCTCATCTTCTCGCCACCCATTTTGGTCCGCGCGGGCTTTAAAAGTTGTCGTGAGGTTTCACACAGGCTGCCGTCAGGCCAAGGAGCATCTGGTGGTTGTTGACTGTTGACTGTGTCTATGATGACTGGGCTGGGTTGGTTAGGTTTGGTTGCACCAAGGCCCACGAATGACTGACGCACGCGAATCGGGCCTGCCGCCTTGGCGCGCCTCTCTCGGTCTATTGCTCCCACGTTGTTCTATAGTCCTACCCGTAAAACCCCTTTCTATAAGCATTTCTCTCGATCGTCACATCGTCCCAGCGCTGTAAATCTCATTTTGCAGCATCTGGAACGGCAGCTCAGTCATTACAACATCTCATTACCTCAACCAACCCGCGCGTCATTCCGCCACTTGTCGCGAACATGGCCATTTACCGCGAAGTACCCGACATCTACAGAACATCGGACCATGTCGAGGCTCCTATCGATATCGAGGCTTGGACGGAAGAAGCGACACTTGCTTTGGCCTCGGTCAATATCTCTTTGCCGGCGCCTCAATCAAGGATTCGCGGGACTTCGGTGACTCTGGACATTCCGCTCGACGACCACGTCGTTCCTCAGCCTGAGCCCACCCAAAATACCGCTGCCAAATTCGTGCGCTCGGAACATCCTCAACGCAAGGAGCCGCTCCGCCGGGACAGCTTGAAGCGCCGCGAGGCGCTCCTCAAGGGAAAGGAGGGCAGTCGCCAGCGGCGTCGCTGGGAGAATGGTGCGCGCTGATAAGGCCTTGAGTAGACCTGCCTAGACTGAGAACCAGCAGATCGGCTTTTGAACAACCCGTACGCGCAACCTCCTCTCCCGAGCGATTGGGAAATTCGTCCCACGTATCCTGTCCACTCCGTTCCCTATTACCTGGCTCCCTTGTGGGATGCGCAGCTCGCACCAATAGCTGCGAGCAAGAACAGAAAGGCAAACAGCCCCTCTGTGAGCAAGGAAGACGAGGAGGCTGCAAAGGCGCTCAAACAGCTGCGGGAGCGACTCAGGCAAAAGCGTGCCGCCAAAAATCTTCTGGAGGATATTGAAAAGGAAGTACGCAAATTCATAGAGAACTGGAGAGAAAAGGAGAAACGCGACGAGCAGGATGGCTTGGAGGATCTCGATTCCGATGATGAGGAGATTGTATTTGTGGGGCGGAACGGCCAAATGAATGATACGCGAGCAGCTGAGCAAGAGCTGCGGCGCGACAAGATGGTGTTTGACAGTCTTCTTGGCGATCGCAGTGGCGCTTTTGGGTGAGTTTGCATGTTGATGCTGGGGATACCCACATCGCTAATATCGCGCCAGGCGATGGTTGGTTCACTCGATTGCGACCTATTACAATTTGGACACCTGGTCAATCACGACCGGCACTCCAGCCAAACGGCAGGCGTACGTCTCCATCAAAGGGGGCAAGCTGAAATCAGGTCACTTAGCGAAGGCGCGTCCTCTGCCGCAGCCTTTGTGGAGCATGGTTTGAAACGACACAGTTATAGATGCTTCTAGCAACAGGTTTGGTTTGGCAGTGATTTGCTTACGGGTTTTGTCATGGTAGGACCGCTTAGAAGATCGTCGGCTTGCTGGATGTACCCGCAGGCGGTTTGGCTAGACTGTTGGGCGTTCAAGCAGCTTAAGGCAGCAGCACAGAGCCTCATGTACATGGGGTGTTACCCTCCTGCATGTGCTTACATTTTTTGCATGTGGCGTCCAGTGAGTGCACACGACTTTTGTCTGCCATCGCCCCGACTATAAACGTCAGCATCCACAAGCCTGGGTAGCCACTACCCTTTCCACGTCTTGCACAGAGTCATCGCCGGCACGTGTTCTGATATTTGTGACGCAAAGCATCATCAAGACGTCCTCTGCTCGCGACATGTGCCAGCTGTGTGGTGTGTTGGCCATAGTGGATCGGGACCGATGGGTAGGTTCTGCAATATGCAAACCCCACGCACTGTGGAGATGTGGCGAGCATCAGCTGACACGAGCAGCCCAAACCGCTCGAACATCAAGTTTCCGAGCTTAAGACCTCAATTCACCAGGCCCATCGTGACGTCGAGCTGTTCAACGAGCAGCAATCCGGAGATGACGGGCGCCTCCAGGAAAGGCGCAAGTCGTCGATGCGCGTCGCGCCCGAGACGCTGGCCAAGATGACGGCCGAAATCATTCTCAGCGTGCGGACGATTGTGACCCAGCTGGAGCTTCTGGAGTCCGACCGTGACGAGTGGTGGAAGAGCAAGGCACAGCAGCGACGGGAATGGGACGAGGGGGGGCAGCTTCAAAAGAACACGCAGCTACAGCTCATCAACAACAAAGCCAAGGACATGATACGAGACATGCAGACCAAGGTCGGCCTGTTTGCGCGGTGGACCCTCGGAGTGCGTGATTTGGACGCGCTGGAGTGACAGCAGACGGCCACCACCACCATCACCGACCTCCTCGACCAAAACCACCATTATGAACCCATATACACGATGGCGGAGCTTATTCCATTCAAGGCAGCGGGTGGCCGGGTAGATCTACTCTTGCGGCATCATCACATGTCTACCCCGCGGGGCCCCTCGCTTCGACGACACTCTCGGCATATGTCCTGTGCTTTCCGTTGAAGACGGCTCTCCGACGAACGTTGCGTCGGTCCATTTCGCAGCCGAGACGACACAAAATCTCGATCCAAGTCAGGCGATCCGGAATGTCATGCGCGCAGTTGCAAGCAAGATGAACGCGGACTTTACTCTGGACCCAGGCAGCATTGGCACAGCAGCAGACCTGCAAGACAGCACCACCAGTCGGGGCCGCTTACGCCCCTGTCCAATACTCCCGGTTTTTATCTCTCCTCAATGGTCCGGTTCCTGGTGCCAAAAGCTTTGCCTAAAGTTCTTCCAATGTATGATCCTTTTTTTCTGCTAGTCCACCGAGACATCAGGGCTGTTGTGATTCTCTATCCCAGTTCCGTCTCCTCGTGCCTCCACAGTCTGCTTCGTACACCACCCCCTCTGTCTACCCGAGTGCTGCTCTGCCCCGCAAACCCCATACAACATTCCCTTTTCAGTAAATGCACTCCTCCATTCAGGCGGCTTCAATTCCCCACCAATCGCCTCAGATTGCCCTCCCTGTCCCACATTTACCCCGTGTTTCTGCGCCTGCCACGTTGGAGACGATTGACCTCCGAAAGTACTTATTCAAGTCAATATGCCTGCACAAATGTACCTTCAATCACTGCCCTTTTTTGTCACAGATACCTCTTCTGCCAGAAGATTATCTTCCAGCTCCGCCCTTCCTGCCCCATGAAGGCCCCTTGTTTGTCGGCTATCGTGCCGTTCCTCTCGCTAATCAGCCATGCTGCGTCCATCAATCTGACTGTTGCCACGTCGGGTGGGAACAGTTCAACATCGATGCCCATTGGCATCATGTTTGAAGTACGCCATTGACCGGTTTCCTTAAGGCCCTGACCCACTTCATTTCGTGTGCCATTGGCCAACTCTTACTCACCTGCTTCACCACAGGACATCAACCACTCAGGCGACGGCGGTATCCATGGCCAACTCCTCCGCAACAACGGTTTCCAAGGCGACGACCAGAATCTGACTGCCTACGCCGCCATTGGCAGCGCCAGCCTCTCCGTCGACTCGTCCACGCCGCTCAACAGCGCCATCACGCACTCGCTGGCCGTGGCGATCGCGTCCGACGCAACGGGCGAGGCAGGCTTTTCCAATGAAGGGTATTGGGGTATTCCCATCACGGCATCGACATACAACACCAGCTTCTGGATTAAGGGCGACTACAGCGGCGCCCTTACGCTGCGGCTCGTTGGTGCCAGCAGTGGCACTGTGTTTGCCAACGCAAGCGTCGACGTGAGCGCCAGCAGCGAGGATTGGACATATGTCCAGACGACAGCGCTGTCGAGCGACGAAACCGCCCCCGATGCTAACAATGTCTGGGAAGTTGTGTGGGACGATGCGAGCGCCGTGGCTGGGAAGACAGTTTGGTTTGATCTTGTAGCGCTGTACGGTCCAACATTCAATAATAGGCCGAATGGTCTGTCGCAGAGGATTGCAGAGGTCATGGATGATCTGGGAGCCACGTTCTTGCGATTTCCCGGTGGCAATAATTTGTGGGTCTTCGTTGCTTTTTCCACCTCTAACTTGGGCGGCGCTGATGTTGTGGCAGGGAGGGCGCCAGTGAGGACAATCGATGGAAGTGGAACGAGACGATCGGACCCGTTGAGGATAGGCCCGGGCGGCAGGGTGAGTCGTGTTGTTTGCTTCTTGGAAAAGGATTCGAGGCTGACTTTCCAACAGGCGACTGGGGCTACCCCAACACGGACTGGCTAGGTAAATTAATATCGATCTTTTGGCTTTGTAGCCAGGCGGTTCAGATAGCGTGCTGATACTGTCAAGGTCTGATCGAGTACCTGGAGTGGAGTGAGGACATGGGCCTTGAGAACATTCTCGGTGTTTGGGCTGGCTTGTCACTGGACTCAGGTGGAAACACTCCACTTACCGGAGATGCTTTACAGCCGTACATTGACGACGTGCTCAATGAGCTCGAGGTGAGGAGCTTCTTGGCCTGTTGTCGACTTTCCCCTGACGGTTCTGCAGTTCCTCCTCGGCGATAGCTCCACCACTTACGGCGCGCAACGTGCGGCTCTTGGATACTCCGAACCATTTTCTATTCAATATGTGGAGATAGGCAACGAGGACAACCTCTCTGGGGGTTGTGATACGTATGCTTCTGAGCGATTCACCCGCTTCCACGACGCCATTGTCGCTGCCTACCCGGACATTATCATTATCGCGTCCACCAACGACGCCGACTGCTTGCCGTCCCCCTTCCCTGATGGTGCATGGCAGGACTACCACACATACTCTGCGCGTGACGATCTGGTGGCGCAATTCAACCTCTGGGACAACTGGAACCGATCCATCCCGATCTTCGTCGGCGAGTACGCCAACCGCGACAGTGCCGAGCAGGAGTGGCCGTACATGGCGGGCGGCGTATCTGAGGCCATCTTCTTGATTGGAATTGAGAGAAATTCCGACATTGTCCGCATGGCGGCGTACGCGCCGACGCTGCAACATGTCAACGGCACGCAGTGGGTGCCCGACCTGGTTAGCTACGACGCGTCGCCCTCGGCCCCCGTAAAGAGCACCAGCTACTACATCGAGCAGATGTTTGCGGCCAACCACGGCGACACCACGCGTGAGATTACTAGCGACACGGCCTTTGGTCCTGTGTATTGGAGCGCGACGGCCGATTCGAGCTCCGGCGCGTATTATGTCAAGCTTGCGAACTATGGCGCGAACGAGCAGAGCGTGAGTATCGGTATTGATGGCGCAACCGGCTCGGCTTCGACGACGACGTTGAGTGGCGGCGAGACGGACGCGAATACGCTGGAGGCGCCGGACACGGTTGTTCCAGTGGCGGGCAGTGTAGATGCGGTCGATGGCGTCTTTACGCTAACACTGCCTGCGTGGAGTGTGGTAGTTTTGAGCACTGCGTGAGCAGATGACGATGTTGCAATGAAGAGGATTGCAAATGGTGACTCCTGTAGAGAGAATCAATACTGTCGAAATGACTGCAAGCCACTGCCTACCGCCAGATTCTATGGCTCCGTGCAAGAAGTAGCCCCTCGACCGACTTCCGTTTCTGGCAACCTCCCTACTCGCGGCCAGGCCTTGCTGGGTGTTGCTCCTTCCCTCTGCCTCCTCGTCCGCTCGCTCACTAGCGCTGTCGTCAAGTACTTAAACCTTCCCACCCTCCTCTCCTCTGCCTTGTTCTTCATCCTCCACTTCCATCTTCTTGGTCCGACTCCAAGTTGGTGACAACACCTACTCGATGTCCTCGAGATGCCACGACCCCCTTCAACAGGGAGAGCGTTCAAATCGATCCAAATGATCACGCTCGCTCAAGTCAATTCTCAAGACTTGGGCTCCTCTGAGCCCCCAGCAGGCGTGTTGAAACGTCTCATGGCCTCTGACCTCTAGCGACACAGTCCAACCCTGTTTGGTCGCGGCGCGCAGTCCAACAATTCACTCGCGCCACTGGCGACGCGGTCCACTTCTGTGGTCTACGGCCGTCCTCCAGTTTTTGGATCATTTTGGCTACCGCACAGGTGCTACTTTTCGGCACCTTCACTTCACTTCACAAGACCTTGATCTGGCAACTGGTGACGCGGTCCAACAATTCAATTGCGTGGTCCTCTGGTACATCAGTCCAAAGACTCACTGGTGTCGGTCGACGCAGTCCAACAATTCATTTGCTGCTCCGACGACGCAGTCCAACAATTCATCTGCTGCTCCGACGACGCAGTCCAACAATTCATTTGCTGCTCCGAGGACGCAGTCCAACTTCTGGGTCTGTGGCTGTCTTCTTAATTTTTGGAACACCATCACTGCTGCATAAGCATGTCTTGTCTTGTTCGACGGCTCTTAGTGCGTACGCACTGTTACTGATATTTGTTTTTTGCAGGCCTCAGGTCGTGACAGGCTACAGTCACTTCACTCTTCGCTTTGTTACTTTTCATATTCTAGTCTGCTAACGCTCGCTCCCTCTAGCCGATGAATTACCACGTAGCTCGGTATCAGGTTCGTCACTCGTTTCTGCGGAGTGGCGCCCAATTTGTTCCGCGCTCAATGGCCGGCTACCGGCAAACCGGTAGAAATTATACGAACAATGCGCACGCTCTTCCTTTCTTCAACTTGCCAAATCTCCCTCGGACACGGCAGCTTCACGAAATACTTTGGTGCATCTCTAACCTCAAACTGCACCTCTCGTTGTGCAGTCCTAACCTGTCGTTAGTCACGATGCGTTCAGTGCTCATACCTACAAGCTTTTCACTCACGGGCACAAAGCGCACTCGACTCCCACTTCTCGATCATATCTTCTGGGGCAGACTCTTGGAGCTTGTCTCTGGCAGCTTCTGATGACCACCTCGACCTCTGACTAACATCATCTCCGAGGACGACGTTGATCTCCTTCAGTCCAGCGCTCTGACAAATGCGCACTCAACTTCCCTTCGCCTACCATCTTCTACACACAGTGCTTGGATGCTCCTTCTCCGGAGGCGAAGATAAGACGACAGTGACAACACGACGACAAAAATCTGCGGGCGTCCTGGCGAGCCTTGCTCTGCTGGCCGCATCGTGTTCAGCGCTCACATACGCTTTTGGCCCATCGGCCATGAGTGGGAAAATGCGCATTTGATTTCCCTCCTGTCGACAAGCTCCTTCTTCACAACAGGTGTTCAGCGCTCAACTCCGGCCAAGGCCAAGTGGTCCCCCCGGCCAAATGCGCACTCGAATTTCTTCACTGTTTTCATGATTCTCCCGACAAATTCATTACGGCAGCAAGATGACTGCTTCTAATTATACCGCCTCACAAGCCTTTCTCTCTACAACATGGGTTCAATGCTCCCATGAATGTTGATCCCTAGAGGAATCAGCATTGAAAAAATGCGCACTTATCTTCCCTTCCACCCAAGCGAGGAGCCCACGAAATTCTCTTTAGAAAACCCCTGAACAGACATTGCCTTGTGCTTCCTGACTTCGGCAAACGAGTCTATCCCAGGAAAAAACAATGACGGCGGCACGACTTCCCAACCGCCACGTGGGACTCCGGTGTTCACCAGCTACAAAACGGGAGAGTGTTTGCGTCTAAAGACGTGGACTGCAACGACCAGATGCGATGTGACTTTTCTTCCATCAGCATTTAAGCGTGTTCAGTATTCACGCACAGTGGTGTTCAGCGCCCCCAGTGAGAAATTGCGCACTCAGTTTCCTCCTGTCAACGCCTTGTCCACAGCGCTTAAGCCCTTGGCTTCTGCGAAAGGGTTTTGGCCGTCAATACGAATTCTACCTTGCTCGCTCTTCATTGAACCTGTCTGGACAGCGGAGGAATATCACAGCTGCTGTAGCATGACAGTTCCCGACCTCAGCCACCGCACGTCAATCATCGCAATCAGTGTTCGGCGCCCACAAGCTTCTTCGACGCCTATTGATGTTGCATAGCAATAATGTGCAACAAAAAATTTGTGTTCAGTGCTCACAAGTGGCGTTACCGGCGCTAAGTGGCTTCGCAGACGCACAACGCGCAACCTCCTCCAGTCCTGGGGCCTCTCAAATCTTCCCGGCTGTCTCGACATCAACTCCATCAAGCCAGTGGTGGAACATCACTGTGGTAATGACATGACAGCCCCTGAGCTCGATCCGGCGTACTTACACCATCCGCTCCAATTCGTGTTCAGCGCTCGCAGTGTTCAGCGTTCAAAGTCGTTGGACACAAAAATGCGCATCTGCCTCCCTTTCTCGATTTTTATGAGCTTTGCTTCCGCTTAGCCAGCAGCAGTGACTACTGTTCTGACGACCCGGTACCCGATCCTGCCCACTCCTGTGGTATAAATAAATTATTACACCTGTGTTCAGCGCGCTCACTTTCCGCAGCCGATGCATCATGGAGCAACCAACGCGTACTTTTTAGCCTCCCTCTCTAATCTCTCTAATCCTCTCAAAAACCTCGAGGTCGATTCTGTCAAGCCAGGGGCGGGATACCACTGCTGCGGGGGTACGTCAGCTTCCGATATCGACTCCTGCCGCCTGTGACATGTGGTAGCCTTCTGCTGCGCACATCAAAGGCGGTTCCGTTCCACATCACACAGCGAAAAAGCACTTGCCCTGGGCAAAACGGTTGGTAAGTCTTTCAAGCCCTGCTTTTCTTTTCTTTTTGCATTGCCCCTTGCACTTAAGTTTTAAACTGGTGGCCTGTCATGACCTGTGCTCTGCATCGTCTTTGAGCTCTCGGGGGATTTGATGGCGAGATACGAGGCAGAGGCAGAGGCGGAATGTGGTTGCTGATATGGGCGGAGTTGCGAGTTGATTGGTCACTGGACTGCGAATGGAAGTGATGGTTTCATGTGGACTTTGAAGATGCAAGATTTCGGGATGGGAAGGTGGACTCAGTCAAGTCGAGATAGGACAAATGAAAACCCTTGGCTCCAATACCTCTTGTCAGTATACTTGAATGAGCCTTTTCCCCAACAGCATTCGAACGACCAAATCATTGATAACGTCCATCGCTTCCGTGAACTCGCCCGAAGGTGCGCCACCCCTAAAGGTCCACCGGAATGCTGCTGGCGCTTTAAGAGTGAATTGTCCTCAAGGTTTTGATGGAGGGGGGGCCTATCCGACAGCCTACGGAAGCGGATTTAATCACCACTGGTGTCATCTGTCGTGGCCGCAGCAGAAGATGGGCGCTTTTCTCAGGCGCAAATCACCAGTGTATAACAACAACAAGAGCAAAATTATCTTCGAGAAATCCCTGGCCATCTCTTATGCTCTTTCACACATAAGACCCTCGTGTCTGTTGGCGCTGGCAGTGACCGTGGCGGCCGACGAAGTAAGATATGGGGAGACTTCTTGGGTGTCTAATCGCCAAGTCCTACAGCCCGGAGGCACCTGTATACTCCGAGTAGCTACGTGTCCAAGTCCCTCAGACGGGTTTCAATAAATTTCATTTGTAAAAAGACTGGGAAATATGACATAAAAAGACCCAAGCATCAATAATTACAGCAAGATCAAATGATGAATCACACGGAGATGGGACATACTGCTCTAGAGAACACACCTATACCGCTGCACAATGCATTGATATATATCTATAAGGAATATAGAAGAATTCCGCACGGTCAGGCAGATGTGTCTGAGCGCGGCTCCCTGCCTCCAGAGAGACGAAGGGCAGAATGGAAAAGAACCGACCTATTGGCGTCATGACTCGTGGCTCGACGCAGCTGAGTACGCTTTGATGACCGTGCCAGCGCTTCCCCTTCGTTTATATCCAGAAAACCGTTCAAGCAGCAGTGACGGTGACAGTGATGGTCTCGACGGTGGTCACGTAGACGATCTCGGTGGTGGTCGTGGCGTAGTTGCCCCCAGCGGTAGCAGAGGTGGCAGTGACAGCGGCCGGAGTCGTGACCGGAGAGCTGGTGGCAGCGGCAGCGGCAGCGACGGCGCTCGAGGTGGTCTCGTCGTCGTCGCCGTCGTCGCAGTCGTACTCATCGTCGTCCTCGACGGTGGCCGAAGCGCTGGGCGAAGCGGCCGCGGAAACAGCAGTCGAGGACTGAACGACAGCAACGCTGGAGGACTGGACAGCTGCGGCAGCAGAGCTGGCGGCAACGGGGGTGGAGGTCGCGGCGGCGCTGGTGGCGGCGACGGAAGAGGCGGCCTGGGTGGCGGAGGCTTCGCTGCTGGCGCCACTCCAGACAGTGGGGCCGGGGATAGGGTAGGAGGAGAAGTCCCCGTAGATGTTGAACTCGATGCCGGGGTCGGTGGCACTGTAGGCGCCGGGGAGGGAGACACCCGAGGGGAGGCTGTCGGTGCCACTGCTGGTCACCTTGACTTGCCTGTGGATTGTCAACATCGAGCCCTTTCCCTTGGGGGTTTGAAGAGATCGAATACGTACACACACTCCAAGTAGAACTGAGCACCTCCAACGTTCTCTGCCTCATGAAGAGCGATGATCTCGGGGCGGAGGAGGTAGTTTCCAGCGGCAATGTTGGGGATCGTGACGTTGTGCTTGCCGTCGTTGGCGATGAGGTTCGTCACAGCCCAAGTGTCGTCGCTGGAATTGTAACCCTCTTCAGCAAGCTTGACCCAGTTGGTTCCATTGCCTCCTTCGTTCTCGGGGGCGATGTAGGTTATGACCGGTCCAAGATGGCTGGAAGCGATGATGTCGTCCGAGGCGTCGCGGGAGTTGTGGTGCCACTCGAAGGTCACCACGTCTCCGGCAGCGACCTCGAGAGTCTTTGCGACGTTTACGTTGTTGACGTTGCAAGTAATGTCGGTGGAGCTGTCAAGTCAGTCAGCAGATGGCGAACACAATTCAAGCGGAGAAAACATACGTGACATCCTTGACGGGGTCGTTATTGGGAGGGCTGCGAATATATCCGCTGTCCGAGTTACCCAGGCCTTGGTCAACACCGTTGATCCAAATCGCATAGACAGTGGTGTGGGCGTAAGCCACCTTGGCCGCAGCTGCCAGAGCGAGGGCACCGAAGGTAGTCTTCATCTTGAAATTTGAAAGAGTGTCGGTTGAAAGAACGAACGTAGACGCAAATGCGCAGCAGCGTCGAAGAAGGAACGATAGCAGGACTAGCCGGGCTTGTTGTCAGAATGGACAACTACCAAGATTCTTCATTCTCTTATATACTAGCATCACGCTTGCTCCAGCCGGAGATTGCCAGTCTGGAGCCGAGTAGAGTGAGCCCAGCGCATTCAAAGTCGAGGCTTTTGCCAAGAGTTTTATAGCATTCGCTAACGCTTTTCTGCGCTGATGGGGCGCATGATTGTGGCGATGGGCGAGTTGAAAGACTGTCGACTTCCATATACTTGCAACGCGAAACTCCACATGGCGGTACAAATGGCCAAGATAGGACAAGGCTGAAGGAGTTGACCAATCGCTTCGCCTTTGAAACGCAAGTGCCCACGCGCATGGTCTTCGCGTGCTACTCCTTTCGCCGCTTAACGAGATGATGGAACAACACTTTGCTCCTGCTTGACCGCAGAATGGGCGGTAAACCAACGAAAAGGAGCGGTCGCGGTCGCCAAGGTAAACGCCTGCTGTGCCCTTCTCTCGAAAGCATCGTGGCTTGATCCCACCGCAAAACACTTCGGTTTGACGGTCCGTCGCTCCTGAAGACCATTTTTCTTTCTCTCTTTCTCTTGTTCTACGACCTTGTACAGTCTCTCTGCTTCGTCAAAATTTTTCGAGTCTTCAAAGCTCCACCATCGACGGGGCTCGGTGAAGAAGCGACACAGCGGTGTCCATGATCTACGGCAAGGGGTCGAGCAAAGATCCTGAGGACGGTCGATGCGCCATGGATGAGACATGATGTTGAACATGGATTAGATGGTTGCCTTTCATGGAAGCAGTTTTTCCGCCAATGTTCTTGGCATGGGCTGGCCCCGTTGGCTGTAAGTTGTCAGCGCCGAGGAAGGCCGGCGGTCTTTGGAATAGATGTGTGGAGCGAGGGCATCATATATGCATGACATTGAGAGAGTCAACTCTTATGCTTGCCATCCGCATCGGCTATCTTGAGCCAAGCGATCTTGGTGAAGGCTTGATCAAATTCCTTTAGCTTAACTTGGAGGAGGATGAGAGCTGTGGCCAGGTGCTGCGCGTCGGCAGATCTTCAAAGATTGGGCAGCAGCTTCTAGAGCCAACCTAGCGCATCCTCGGAATATTATTCATCCTTCAACAACACCTGCCTTTCACCTGGGACCGAATTTCGCTACATCGTCAACAGCATGTGCTCTCCTCTGGAATCATCTCTAAACCATTTCCTCACTCATCGTGCTTATCCCAAGACATTCTGCCCTTCTGAAGTCGTGCGCGCTCTGTCCAACCAAGAACTTACGGCCGAAGGTGCGAAAGAGTGGCGTGAACTCATGCCAAAGATCCGTCAGGTATTATGGGAAATGCGAGATCGAGGAGAGGTTGAAATATTGCAGCGAGGAGAGGTTCTTGGTTCTCATGTGGGTGTGGACGACTCAAAAGGTCCAATCAGAGTCAGAAGAGTTCCTGGTCCGCTTTGAAGCGTTAGAACGACATTATTCGGTCAACGGGATAGTCGACGGCATACGGAGTGGAAGTTTATTCTCGCGACGACTCGAATTCCAAGCTGTCTGCATTGCCAGAAAAGACACCGGTCCAAGAGAGGAAGCGCGGGGGTCATCCGAAGCGCTCCGCCAGTTTCGAGCAGCAGGCCAAAGAGTCATTGCCGGGATTCCCCAAAGGCTCGCCTTCGATCGATTAGATACGCCACAGCCGGCTCGTAGCCAGCTTGCTCGTTTGCGTTCGTCCCTCTTTCAACACGATCCAGTTTGCGAAACCCTACCTCGAAATCCACAACGAGAGAAGAGCCTCGAGACTTCAGGTCCCACTTCATCTAAAAGAACTCCGATACTGGCTGTGCTCAGACCAAGCGCGGTCTCTTCATTCATACATCTTGACACAAGAATCAGGGTCCTCCAGGCTGTTGAGCGCCAACGATTGGAGGGAGCCGTAGGAGTTACAATCAAGCGGCTACTGAACATTTTGTACGGTGAAGCTATTGTGATGAGTTGCAGATTGTTTCATGAAAGTTTTAGCCTTCTGTATTCGTACCGAGAAGCCGGTTGCATCTCAGCCGCCGGCGTCAAAATCATCCAGCGTTAACAAGTATCGTATCAGCAAGTAATGGTGTAGATAGCCATGCCATTGTGATAAATGAAGGCAGGAGCGTCGAAAGGAGATCGTGTTGCAGAGAAACAAAGGCTGTATAGCAGATGCAAAAAGAAAACTGGCATAGTCGCCGGGTAGTCAAAGCGTTGGCTGACACCCGGCCTGTCTCCGGCGCTAGCGGGCCTATTTCGTTTGATCTTCCTTCAACTGCGATCATCAACTAACGTCGCCCGGACACCAGGCCCCATACCTCTCGAACCCTAATACAAGTTCTCCCAAAGCTTTCAATTCTTCGCTCTTCTACCGACCCCGATACCATCATGTCCGACAACAAAAAGTCCGGAGCCTACGGCTCCAACTCCGCATCCGACACGTCCTTTCGCAAGACCTGGGATCGCGCTGCATATGCGCAGCGAGCCGCCGACCACGAGTCCAAGATTAAAGAAGAGGGCAAGGCGCGGTATGAGGCGGCGCTGGCAGGCAAGAAGTATGTGCGGCGCGCGTCGACGCCGCCCGACGCGAAGGAGACGGAGGCGCGCAAGAGCAGATTGGATGTGGGGTCGATGGTGGGCAAGACAATGCTGGTACCGGCGGGCAGCGCTGTGGGCAAGCGCGGAAAAGGAGCTGGATTCTACTGTGAGGCTTGTGACTTGACTTTCAAGGACAACTTGCAGTTTGTGGAGCACTTGAACAGCAAGCAGCACTTGGTGGCGACGGGCCAAACGGGCGAGGTGAAACGGGCGACTGTACAAGAGGTGCGGGATCGGTTGGCATGGTTGAAGAGGAAGAGGGAAGACGCCAAGCAGGAGGAAGTGGTGGATTTGCAGGCCCGGTTGGAGAGTGCAAAAGAGAGAGAGGACCGCGAGCGCGAGGAGAAAAGGAGGAAGAGGAATGAAAAGAGGAGGAAGACCAAGGATGGTAAAGGACACCAGCAAGACTACGACCCAAGGTCTGGTATCATTGCATGAATTTGCGATATTGTAAGCCCTTGGCTCCGCAAATGATGCCCCGACATTCTCTATGACGGCTGCCAGCCCGCTTCTCCGTCGTAACGCCCAATAGTTAAACAACCCGTGCCAGCACCAGCGCCGACTCCGCTGCGCTTTACATCTATTGCTAGAACCGGGGTTGACCGCGCTACGGGCCAGAGGAGGTATGCTCAAGACACATGTCAGAAATTACAGAGCAGAAAAGATGAAAGGTGCAGACGGCGGCGCTACTACAAACGGGAGTCGTGAAAGCAACACACAGCAGCACCAGGAGAAGTCTTACACCGTCAAACAATCGGCTCGGGAAACATATTCCTCCTTTGGATGGCCAATCTAGTTTCGGCCACACTCGGTTATAACCACTATCTCATTTCGACTGGAGCCTACCGTGTCCAAGTTCCACACAGTAAATTGCACTATAACGGCAGTGCTAGCTTACATGTACCAGTGGACCCAGCAGCGCCATATCAGGCAAGCTGCTAGACAGCCATTACGAAGCAACACTCCACATCCACCCTTGGTCAGCCTCTAGACGCTCCTCCACGATTCCACAACTGTGGTTCCAGGGACACCAACGCGACTTGGCCACCATCGACGCAAGAGGGTTTGCATAGACTCTCAAAAGCGATGGCGTTACTGGACGCCGTATCGGCCGGTGGCGTCGCCGATATGGAGTAGCGTAGCATGGCCGATGCGATTGATAATCGAGAGCGAAAATGAAAAATCCCACAAGGCCAAGAATCTGCCGAAATGTTCGCCGAGATGAGCTGCGTGGAAAGTAGAACCTCGCTTGCGCATTGTTGTGGCGCATGTGCTCGTAGGATGACCTCCAGTTCTGGCCCCGTGTCCACACTACTCTGTACCAGACAAGGACCTACTGCACGACAATGAGAAACAACTAGCAGCAGATATGCTGAGATATCAACAAGAGACACTCAATTGAGCAACACAGTTCAGTGCATGGCAGGGAGGCGGCGCTGGCAAAGGCGAAGGCAGTCGAGAACTTCATCTTGCTGGTCTTGGAAATGAAAGTCGAGTAGAGAAGGAATGCAACAAGGACCATGCGCCTTTTGAACGGTTATATGTACAGCTGGTTGAGAAGAGAGAGAGAGAGAGAGAGAGAGAGAGAGAATCCGGCTACCTAGCTACCACAACAGGTGGACGAGAGCAGCAGTCTTGCAGTATATAAAGCAGCAAACAGAAGCTGAAACAAGAAGAACTTGAAACCGCCTCTCCCAAAACGTGATTCTACCTTTGCGGAGCATTTCCCCATCATTGATGGAGATTCGGCATTCCGGTTGACGTACGTCCATCCTTTCCTCAAACCACATCCCAGTATCGACACGGCACCTTAGCACCGACCGGCAGCAGGAGGCAGTCCGCCACGCGCATATCTGCCGCGAGCCCCTGTATGGCAGTCTCAACTAACCCACGGTCAGCACGCAGGTGGGCATATGTGCGTTGCGTGTTGCAACGACGGCCGTGCATAGAGGAGTCGTGGAAGAAAGCGGTTTTCCTAATACAGCCTATTCATCACGCCCAAAGAGGGTTGAAGCGTGATTCATGCCGCCCTCCGCTGCTATTCTGAGATGCTGTTTCCCTCCCGTCTCCATCTCCATCTCCGTCTCCGCCTCCGCGTCCTCATCACAGCGGCGCAGTGGCGGCGCTGGCTTGGCTTAGGTGGGCGTACCTTCTCACGTTCAAATGATACCGTCGATGGCAGTCGATGGACGGGAAAACAACCTGCTCTTCTCGACCGTCGGCTCAGCTGACATACAAACCCGACGACAACATGTAGGAGAGACGCCGAGAGAGAGCAATGGGCTAGATGGGTGGTTCGGTGAGATTCAGCTCGTGCTCTAGCCAAGTCGATCTCTCGCTCGCTCGCTCGCCCCCACGCCTCCCTGCTGCGCGTGCATCCCCCGCTGCTCTGCTCTGCTCGGCTCGGCTCTGCCGCGCTCTCTCCCCGCTCCATCCTCGTCTGCTCCAGTTCTCCCACCTTCCACAGCTCTTGAACACTTCTTCCCGCCCAGAAAGGGCTTCGCCACGCCCACCGGCGCCATGGTGGCCATCGTGGGCATGGGAGGCGCGCAGACAAGGGCTGGCCTGACAGGCGTCGCACTGAGCCAAGGTCGAGATAAGCTTTGCAGGTAGGTTGATGCCGCCCGGGCGCTAGCTCGGGCGTTTGGGTACCTTGCCTTGGCTGCGCGCGCCGGTGCCGCGGGTTGCCCCTTATTTCCCGGTTTCGTTGGCCGTCGCGTTGCGATATCGAGCAATGGGTGGTGGGCCAATTTGGCCGCTGGAGCCGCCTTTTGTTGTATGCACGCAGGCATCCGTCAGCTAGAGTATTTTGCATATACAGGAATTGCTATGCTGCGGGCAAGAAAATGCTCCAAAGAGGTATTAGATTTCAAAGCTCAAGGCAGATTCTTCTCACCACGCCTGCTCGCTCGCTTGCTGGGGTATCTCGCCATTCGCTACTACACGTTCATGCTGCTGCACCGCCGCCTATTCTTCCTAAATGCTGGACCGAACACCCCTTCGCAACTAGACCAACGGACTGAGGGATGAACCAAGTAAGAAAACGCCCGTCCTTCTTGAACCATGCTTATGAGTCTATCGATGCTACTCACCGCTCGCTTTTATTATCTATTTTCTGTTTCCATGCGCCAATTCTTCAAATCATGCTCATCGTGAGGCGTAGCAGAGGGCTGGCCGGGGGACCTTTGAGATCTCGAATGTAGCGGGTGACTGTGGCGGCGGAGAGTTGTTCGAGCGCGCAACGGAGGGACGTCGAATTCGCAGCTCCCACGGGGCGACTCGAAGTCGATGTGGCCACAGCGACCAGTTTACCCGAGTTCCTGTGCGGCAATCCTGTCTAGTGCGTATCCAGATGGAACTGACGTTGTGCCATGCAGTCATTTTGCCCTCTTGCGACCCTTGCCTCGGTCATGATCCATTTTTTTTTTCCTTTGTGGCAGCCAAGTCTACAACTGGAAGCCAACAGCGACATCAGCCTTTCAACAGAATCTTGAGTTTGTAACTCATCTTGGCGGTGTTCACGCCGCCCACCACCACTGTGGCACGTCCGTCTTGCCGTTAGGTGCGTCCTTTGCACCTGCATCGGTCGGCGTCGCCGTAACGGGAGACTCAGCAGCCGGCGTCGGGGTCGACGTCGTCTGCGGCTTGGGGGTGGCCTCGTTCAACTTTTTTGTCTTTGACGATTCTTTCTTTGCATCCGCGTTTTTGGTCGATTTTTCGTCGTCAGATGAGCCCCACAGAAGATGGCTTAGCCCCGAGCTCAATCCCAACACACCGCTCTTGCTTTCTTCCTCTTCCTTCTTCAAAGCAGCGGCGGCCTTGCACTCGTCGGCTCCGCCCTCAATGAAGCCGTGCTCATTAGATTGGCCGGTGCGGAACGCGTAGCGCTCCCAGCTCATGCCTCGGCGGCGGCGACGGCGGCCATCGCCGTTGCGAACCATGTCACCCTGCACAGCTTCGACGTCAACGTCGCCATCGTAATCGTACAAACGCGGCTCAAAGGCCTGGACAGAGGCCCACGCATGAATCAGGCGGCGCCAGTAGCAGGCTTCGGCGGCAGGCGTGAGGTAGCGGTCGCGGAAGGTGGCGACCGACTCTGCAGCAATGGCGCGGGCAAAATCGGGGCGCGCGACGAGGTCATCCATGGCGGAAGAAAGGTCTGAAAAATCGCGTTCAACGTGGATGTAGTTCTAAGGCAGGGAGGCCGCATTAGCGAGGCGGTTGGCTGACGGGACAGGATGTTTAGAAACGTACCTGACGTGAGCCTTCGCGGCGGAGCAGCGGGTAGTAGTGGGCGACCCAGTCGAGCTCGTGGATGACGGGGACGCTGTTGCAGTTGTGGAGGTAGCGCAGGCGGCCGCTCCAGGTGTTGCCTGTCACTGTTAGCTTTGACGACCACAACACCAGTCACTGCACTTGCCCTCTGTATGCGCGACGTATTTGTAGCTGCAAAATTCCTGCATGGGAATCACGTTGTTTCGTGTACGCCAATCAACGCTCTTCACGTCGGACCAAGTGTGGTTCTCTGAGGCCTCGACCAGCGCCTTGCGCAGTCCGCTGTTGACTCCCAAGCTGCCACGCCACGCCAGCTGGGGAATTTTGTCTTGGAACGGAACTTCGGCTTCCAAGACTTCATCGCGGAACTGCGGGTACGAGCCAACGGCATCGTCCTGGTCCAAGACGTGAGCTAGGGTAGGGAGAAACGGCATTGGAAGCTCGGAAAGACTCACGGGATATGACCATCCATCGAAGTCGGGAACGACCCACATGTTTTGGTTCGTTTTGTGCCGGGCCCAAGTCCAGCGGACCTTGTCTGGAGATCCCGCCTCGCCGCGGTCATGAAGGTCTAGCACGAACTCGATGTTTGGCAGCTCGCGCGGATTGGGGACGGCGTTCATGGCGCGGTGCAATGAGGCCAGAGCAGCGAGGCCGCGCGACCGGTCAGGCTCGCCTTTGGTCTCGTTGATAACAATCAGCTGCATGAAGTTAGTGATTTGCATCTACCATTGGAGCCTTTGGGCGCACCTGTCCGTTGTAGATCATGGCATGGAATTCGCTCCGAGAGTTTGTGATCTCCTCCTCTCCAGCACCGATGCGCACATCCTTCTCTTGAATCTTGTTGTCCTTGAAGTGCTCTCTTGCCCTGTCGACTTCCCAAAAGAGACCGGGAAATGCGGCCTGCACATGTCAGTTCAAGTGTCAGCGGCATCAAACTGAGACATACATGGCACTGGTCATCCGTGAGGCCGTAGTTCAGCGCATCCTTTTCCGGATCGAAGCGCCACCAAGTGACATATGGCAGCTTAATCTTGCGGAAGCCAGCACTTTCGAGGTGTGGTTTCGCTTGGTACGAGGCCAGAGCAATCAGAAAGACGGCAAAGGTAACGGCAATTGCTGCAAAAAGCATTCGGCGAGGCGGAGCTCGCGGGCGTGGCGCATGAGTGGTGGGCGATCCGAGCGGCGTGTAGCGCGGAGCGGTTGGAGACAGCAAGCTTTTCCAAGCCATTGTCCAAGGGCTTGAAGGGCAGAGTGTGGGGAGAGGTGGAAAGAGATGGCGAGGTCAGACTGGAGGCGACTTGTAGGTGCAGAAGGGAGGGCATGGCAGAGGCAGCGGACTACATGGAGGTGATATGAGCGCAAAAACGACGGGACAGGGACACAGCGCGTCGATCCAATGGGTGGCACAGGACATGGGCACGACGAAGGCGAGTGAGACTGACGGCGGACGAACAAACAGCGCACGCACAGGCAGGTAGGCAGAGGGTGACACGCAGGGAGGAGGGAGCATGTCAGCAACAACCAACCACCAACCGGCCAGATACCGTTATCATCGTATCTGGCCGGATCCAGCCGCAGTGACGTGAGGGGTGCATGGACATGAAAGCCCGAGGCGAAAGGGTGGTTGTGGTGGGTGGTGGTGATTTCAAGGGCAGGACGAGAGGAGAGAGGACAAAGGGGAGAGGTGATATCCAGACAGGCTCTGCTCCTGATGCCTGCGATGCCAAGCCGTGCAGTTTGCAGTTTGCAGTCTGACGCCGACGGGAGTTTGCCAAGCCGCTGCATCCGGGCATCCCGGTGTCTGCACGAGAGAGAACAACCGTTGACAGTGTCCTGCCAGCGACGACTCCAACCGAACTCTGAACTGCCAACAACACCATGCTGCTGCCAATCCTCCCCTCTCCTCTCCTCTCCTCTCCCTCTCCCTCTGCCTCCCGCCCTC
>JAIFKG010000713.1:0-24012 GCA_020351975.1 Phyllosticta ampelicida | reverse complement strand
GGGATGGGATGGGATAGGATGGTGATGGTCTTGGGTTGGTTCGCTTTTTCTTGGGCTCAAATCAAAGTGTCGTGGGATCGCCGGGACGGAGGGGAGGGGGGACGGTGCAGCGAGAGACGGCCGAAGACACGAAACACCAGGTGCGTGGAATGCGGCCAAGAAGCCAACAGCGACGAAGACGGACGGCGGGGGCCCAGGTTTCCCAAGGAGAATTCAAGATGATGGTAATTTTGCCGCATGGCGCTTGCCGTTTGCTGTCCCGGAAGAGAATCGAAAGCGCCTGGCGTGGTCTGGGTTTGGTGTGGGTGAGGACTTTGTTCCCTTCCTCTTAGCTGCAAGCAAGGTAAGGCCTCGATAAAGCCTCTGCCCTCTCTGGCACCGGCCTCACCCGGACGGAAGCTCGCCACATGCACGGAGACCGAAGGGGGGCCGAGAGGAGATGGACTAAGACAACAGAAAACAGTGCTTCGTGAATTGTATCGAATACGGTAGGTCTCAATCTTGGATGCAGTCACTCTGCCAGCGAGAGACGACGGTGTGAGTTGTGAGAGCTGTGAGAGCTGTGCGAGCAGTGCGAGTGGTGAGAGCTGTGCGAGCAGTGAGAGCAGCCAGCCTTAGGTAATCTGAGTCACGTGCCGACCAGGGCTTGAGGTCAGAGTCGGGGACGGCAGCGAGAGTTCTTCAGAACGTCTAGCACCCACCAGGCGGGAGCTGCCACGGTCCAGTAGTCAACAATATGCCGGAACCTAAGCCTCCCAGGCGCCGCTTCCTGCCATCGCCTACGCTCTCACTTCTTCTCTTCTTCCTCCTCCCACCACCTCCATAACCCTCTCTTGCTCGACATCATCAAAGTCGACCAGCACCACGTCCCCCCTTCGAAATCCCACACTGCGCTCGGTTCACACCGTCACACCCGGGACTCACCACACCACCCAGGAGGCCTGTGGCAGATTGCGACCGCAGACGCCCGACTGTCGGCCGTCAGACTCAACACCACGCCATCCCATCGTCAACCCGACCCCACCGTGTCTCTCACCACCTCGCCGACGCCCGTCTACGACGACACCATGGCCGCCAGGTCGCCCAAGTCGCTCATGGTCACGCTGCGTCTCGCGCCTTTGGAACTCGCCAAGTTCCCTCCCGACCCAGCGCCCCAAATCGACGCGCGATCCAAGTCTTTGTCTTCCGCGACCCCCTCTTCCACCCCGGCTGAACAAACCGTCGACCCTTCCGTGTCGCAAATTGCTCCGGACGCTCAACCTGCTCACTCCACCAACGGCACCACTCCCATGGCCTTTGACCCCAACAACTCTCCCGCAGCACCACTCCAGAACGGAGGCAGGAGAAAGGGCATTCCTGGCCCAAAGCCAGGATCGAAGCGCGGAGCTGCCCTCGCCGCCGACGGCACGCCCAAGCCGCGAGGCAAGCCTGGACCCAAGAAGAAGCCTAGACTGTAAGTCTGCTCGTCCGTTGCTTGTCAGGACTGGAACGCTTTTTCGCCATTTTATCAGGTCGACTCCTTCTCAAGAACTTTTGCTGACATGTCTCTGCAGTAGTGACCTCAACGGCGATGCCAACGGCGTCAAGGGACCGTTCACCGGCGTCATGCCCATGACTACACAAAAGCTAGGCCCAAAGGCCAACCAAGGCGCCATCAACGCTGGTCTTCGCGCCCTCGACCGTTCTGGCAAACCATGCCGCAAGTGGGAGAAGAAGGGCTTTCAGCTCAAGAGCTTTACGGGCGTGTCCTGGGAAATTCCCACCTGGCGTGCTCCCAAGAAGAAGAGCACTGGCGTCGATGAGCACGGTGACGTCAAGAGCGACACGACCAGCAACAGCGAGACGGCAAAGGTCAACGAAAGCAGCGCTATTCCAAGCGAGAAGAGCAGCAGTGGCGGCGGCAATATGGACACTCCAAACAAGCCCCTCCCCACCATGGCCAGCTCGCCTGTCCCAGCGATGACGCCTCTTTAGGCTTCTCAGCGTTTGGTAAGTCGCTACATTCGCAATGTATTCATGTCACTGGTCAAACGTCAACCCATCATCTCCATTATCTCTATTCCTTCATCCACACGTTACTTCACAAAACACGGCAATCTGACTCGACATAGATTCGACTTCACGTCTATATCAGACTGCAAAGACTTTTTGGGCGACATCTTTTGTAATTATGTCTTTCTTCTGCTCCATGCAAAGATGCTGGGAGATTAACGGTGCCGGATACGATGCATGGTTTTAGGGTCACTTCTTTCCGGATTTTTGGCGAAACATGTTCACGGTGTTAGGAGTGGATTATTAAAAAGGGCGGGAGTTTGGGGGACAAAGAAAGGGGTACGTCCAGTGATATACAGCGCGTGACTTGCTCGGCTGGGCCAGGCAGTAGCTACGGGAGTGGTGTGATGGACTCTTTTCGATCTCATTTGCGGTTGGGTAATGTCAGATGGCCACAGCGAGGGAGAAAACATTCTAGGTGCAGTATGCAATAAAGAAGCATCGTTACAATCTATTCGTTGGCCGTAGTCGCAAAAGACTGTGATAAGTGCAGGTGAGATGGTAGTGGTGGCTGATGTCGGGAACTCACTTCGCAAGTCGAGAGCGGAAACCGGGGGTAGGAGCTCGCTCGTCCCCGCAATCAATCCGCCAACGCCCTCACCACCACGTCTGGCTGCTTTGCGTGCCGCACTCTTCTTCAATTCTACCCTTGACGCCACCTGCAATGCTTCTGATGACTGTTTATGAGGCTGGCAGTGATTACGGCTGCCGTTGATTTCGCTGCAATCCTACAATCTCGCATCCATCGCATCACTGCCAGCAATCATCACATCACGGCCGGCATATCGTACGCTCGGAGCCCAGTCATAGGCCACCGGCAACGAACTCGCTGCAGTCGCTTCTGCTTGTCTTCTCGGGAGCGCGTGTCCTAGTGACGCAGGCCGAGCTATCTCTCTTGTCGACGTTGGGTGGCATCAGGTCACTCCTCTGATGACGAACCCGCCGCCCGCCATTCCCTCTCCTCGCTCTCACACCTCGCTCACCACTCCAGCCGAAGTCGGATCAACAATGTTTCGGAGATCATCGTACGCATCTGTCGCGGCAGGAGCAACCAACAACAGGTCAAACTCGGTCAACCAGCCCGCACGATCAGGCGCCTTTTCCCATCTCCTCAATCAACAGGCCCAGACCGGCTCCACCTCCCACAACTCTCGCACGAACTCGAGGGACGCCTCGCGCAGCATGGATATGGATGGAAACAATTCTGGGTTTGGTTCGAACAGAACCTGTGGCACCTTCACAGGCGGGCAGTTTTCACCTGGCTCAGAACCCTCGGCACCGGCCTTCTTCGTGCCGTCATACCTCAAGGGGTCGCGATATGCCGAAAGACTTGCAGAATCCCACGCTGCGCGCATGTCCGCACAACGAGATGCCAAAACTTCCGATCACCGCTCTTTGTCCCGGAGCTCCTCTAACGCCAACCTCCACAAGATGGTCCCCTCACATCGCGGCATGACGCACGATATTATCGAGCGGGCACCTCCGATGACATACTTGGATGATAGGGATAGGTCGTGGCCTACGAGATGGAGTGAAGAGGACAAGGCTAGGGGTCTCGAGCTCCTCCGCGATGGACTAGAAGTCAAGTGCAGCGCTCAGAGCAAGACTCACGACGAGGCGTTATCGGTGAGGGCGGATCATCCCATACCCAGGCAAAGCGGCATTTATTACTACGAAGTCACAGTCGTTGGCAAAGGCAAAGAGGGGTTAGTACATGTCGAGATTTGGTTGCGGATGCGGATACTGATTATGGATCACAGTTTGATTGGTATTGGATTTTCTGGTTCAAAAGTCGCTCTACATAGATTACCCGGCTGGGAGCCAGATTCCTGGGGTTACCACGGCGATGACGGATTCAGTTTCTGCAGCACGTCTTCTGGAAAGGCTTACGGACCCAAATTCGGAACGGCGGACGTCATTGGTTGTGGCATTAATTTCAGATCGAAGACTGCCTTCTTCACAAAGAACGGCGTTAATCTTGGTATGTTGGACTGTGGCCCTTGGCCAAGCTCTCGCTAATTCAAAAAGGTGCTGCTTTTCGAAATGTTCCAGAGAAGGAGGACCTTTATCCCAGCATTGGGGTCAAGAGACCTGGAGAGCATTTGCGGACAAATTTTGGACAGGATCCATTCGTTTATGACATTGATCGCGAGTTCAGGGTATGGACCCTCTAGGATCTCGACGATCCAACCTTGCTGACTTGGTGCAGAAAGAGCAATTTGCGATCCAGCGGGAGATCAGCATGAGGAATGTTTCGAGCCTCAAGCCGGGACTTGACGAGTCAGCACTCATTCATGAGCTTATTGCTCAGTATCTTGCACACGATGGATACGTCGAGACAGCACGTGCATTTGCTGCAGAGGTCCGCGAGGAATCGCGCGCACTAGCAGGCGGAAACTCGCACGCCAAGGATCTTGAACCAGAGGAAGACGTTGATGCCATCAATCGGCAAAGTCAGTGCTCGTAATTGGTCTAGACGATCAGCTGCTGACAGGTCACAGAAATCCGTGCTGCGATCCTGGATGGCGATATCGACAAGGCCCTCAAACTTACCAACGCATACTATCCCATAGTCCTCCGCGAGAACGAAAACATTTACTTTCGGCTGCGATGTCGAAAATTTATAGAAATGATTCGCCGCTGTACGGATGTCCAAAATCCATGCAATCAATCATTCGGAAAGCCTTCGACGGGCAGTAATGGACACACAACGCACTCTGCCTACGACGACGTGTTTGACAACTCCATGGAAATCGACGATCATGCAACCATGGATGGCAGTAATATGGCACCAGCTGCCAACGCCACGACCAACAACGGCACGGCCGACAACATGGACACCGGCGACTTGGGCGGCGTCAAAGTCGAAAACTTGCTCAGTGAAATGCTGCAGTACGGACAGGAGCTCAAGGGCGAGTTCAGCAGCGATCCTAGGCGGGAAGTGAAGCGTGAACTGGAAAACACATTTGCCCTGATGGCCTACAGCGACCCAAGACAAAGCCCCTTGGCGCACATGCTAGACGAGAATGGAAGGACACCAGTGGCAGAAGAGCTCAACTCGGCCATCCTGGGTGAGTGAAACCGAACCTTTTCCTAAACAAGTACACACTTGCTAACAGTGACAACAGTGAGCCTCGGCAAGTCCTCAAGCGCGGCACTTGAGCAGCTCGTCAAGCAGACAGAGGCGCTCGTAGACACACTAGCCGAAGACGGCGGCCCTGGCGCCTTTATCAACGTCCGTGGAGAATATCTGGGCGCGCATGAGCGCGAGATGAGGGAAAGACGATTCTGATCTCTGCGTGCTCAAAGCGCTATACGGAAAGCATACCAACATGATTCCGACTGCGACACCTTTTGTCTACAAGGGACAACGATGCACGCAGCATGGTCGGATGGCTGGCTTGTTGTTCGAAGTGTCGACGGTGTTGTTGCGGATAGGTACGTCCGGGTGTCTGGATAGACATGCAGGCGCATCATCAGACGAAGGGACACGATGGATGGAAATTCACTGACGACTGACTGGACACATGAGGTGCTTGACATGGACGTCGGTAGCTGAATGGATGGGTGGACGGTGTCGGTCGGTCGGTCGGATGCATCATGACTTACTACTCTACAGCAACCAATTGTTTCAATCCAATACATCAATCACTTCAACCAGTTGTTACTTGTAGCAGCCCCTCGGTCTGTGACCAAAGTATGGAATGGCATGAACTGACGTGTCTGCCGGGCACAACCACGGATGAACCACCAACATCAATAATATTTCCGTCTGTGTCTGCAGTCTGCCGTTGGACAGTCGGCCGGACGGTTGTTTTGTTGGTGCTTGGTGATAACGTTGTACTGCAAGGGCACACGGTATACCTTATTTGAAAGCACTGTGTCGACCCAGCGCGTTGATTGGTTAAGATCACCAGCGGCAGGCAGGACAAGTGACAGCGAGCGCCAAGAGGCCCAGGGACCATCATGGTGGTTGGTGGTGGTGGACGTGCGCGCATCATTGAATATGGGCTTGTAATGTTTTTATCGTCTTGGTGGAGCGTGAGCGCTGTCGCTTTCGGGTTCGGCGCACCTTCTGTCTTCTTTGAGATTTTTCTTTGATTTCATGTTGACTCTACGAGGGAATGATGCGTTTCGTCTGGCCAGTCTGCCAATGGAGAGTGAGACATTGGAGGAGAGGAAGGCGACCATGAAAGAGGTGGTCCTCTCGGACCATGCCTAAACATCCACGTCTAATGTTGATGCTTCACTCGAAGCGTCATCCTAACGCGTATGGAGCTCAGGTGGTGTTATTCGCATACGCCTCAGCTCAACATGTCGTCCCCGCGCACGTATGAAGTCCTCGCATCCGCGACACATGTGCTTTTCCAAAGCAAACATGATAAAATGCGTCGTGATTGTCCATTCAATCGTTCCTCAATCTACACCCGTGTCGACGTATCCCTGGCGCCGCCATTACTCGTGTGCTTGCTCTGTCAAGCAAACACGCCTTGCCGCGTCCGTGTTCGAGTGGCACGCGGAGCCATCCCATTGACGCGCTGCAGAGTCGGATGCAACAGAGAGAGATATATATATACATGGTCGGATGCGACAGAGAGAGAGATGCAATCAACGCCAAGCAGGCTCACGGGTGCTCCCCGGCCTCGTGTCCCCTAGTGGGGCGACTGGCGTGCCTGCGCAGGGTTGGGCAGCTCATAGAGCCTCCACCCCCCACCAGACATGTCAGGCCGTATAAAACTAGGACTATCTATCATTACAAACTGTGTGACAAGTCTACACTGCTAAGGTCGGATGCGACAAGAAGCGCAGCAAGCGAGCGCCGATACCACATGATGACTAATCGCGACGGACTTCCGTCTCCGTGACAGACGACCCTTATAGGGTCTAAAACGGATCAAATGTGGATGGCACGGACTACCAACCGTATGGTATAGAGCGTGCGGTGACCTTTGTGGTACGAACTCGCCTCCTACGTTGGCCGTTGGCAGTGGAACCAACCAAAGCAAAGCAACGAAGCGAGCAGCAGTTTTGCCGGAGAAGAAGGTAGGATAGTGTGAACTCGTCGCTGCATCGACCCGATGTGTTTGCCCAAGCCGCCGCCTCCGCCGCCTGCATAGATCAAATCGGACGTGCCTTCGCTGCTTCATTCTTTCTCTCGTCCTTCCTTTTGTCTTCCTCTCCCACATTTTTCCTGTCGGTCCTCCTGCGCTTCAAACATCTCCAACAACTTCTTGTTGCTTCTATTTCGTCAACTGGCCGCTCTATCTGCATACACTACCGCTACGCTACGCGAGCTAGGCACCAGTTGGCAAGTAGCGCCTTGTAAGCCGCCGCTCAAAAATTCCAACCATAGACTCCTGGAAACTTTTTTCGAACTCTCCTATTTTCCCGATAAACATGTTCTGGCATCTATGTTTTTAAATACTGGAGACTGCCGACTATTTTGTAAGTGCTACTGTCGCTGCTGCCGCTGCCAGTCCAAAAGCTTGCCGTCGCTTAGTCTTGATTGTTCGGCCGCTGATGTCCCATCCAGGCACCTGATCAACACGCACAACATTCAGAGCAACTAAGGTTTTCCGAGGAAAACCTGCAACAGATTTCCCTTGCTTGAACTAGTTAATGGAATAGAGGAAGCAAGTCACTGCAAAAATGGCAGAAGAGATGGGGCAGTCAGGGTGGTGGGCGGCCGTCAAGCTGACGATCCTACAGCAGCATGAGAGACCGCCGTGGCTGCTGCGGTATAGGTCCAGCTCGGCCTTCATCTGTATCAGTGTGGCGATTGCGGTGTTCACAGTATGTCTTGCTGCCACTTGTCATGTCTATTTCCTCTGTCATCAACGGCCTTGATCCATGTTTGCTGTGTAGCTGTCACGTGAGGGGCGACACTATCGCTCATGACCAACTCCAGGATATCTTTCTGTATGCTGTCATCGTCCCTGTCATGCCGTACGCCTTGACAGGGCGGGTTGGAATCAGTTCAGATTCGAGTAAGTGCGACACAGTGGAAATGGCCATGCAAAATGCGTTCGCTGACCACCTAGCAGTTCAGCACTGGAACTCGCTTCTCATTGCCGTATATGGCGCCGCTCTGATTGCCGCTTCGCGTAAGGCCCCTTCAAACGAGCACCATCAAGCGCCTTGTCTGGACTGACTTTGGCTTGTCGTCATAGCGGTTTGCGGGTGGCTCGCAGACTACTCAAGTAGCCGACGCATACCTCTTCTTCTCGGTCTCCTGGCCCTCGCCGGCGCCACTGTCATGATAAATGTCGGGCGGACCATAGGTGTTTTCATTACCGGACGTGTTCTGCAGGGCATCTCGGCAGCCGTGGTATGGGTGGTGGGTCTTGCCCTCATTGTTGATACTGCTGGCCAGACCGATGCCGCCCAGGCCATGGGATATTTGAGCCTGGCAATGAGCCTGGCGATTCTGGTTGCGCCTCTCCTCGGTGGCGTCGTCTACAACCAAGCTGGGTATAATGCCGTCTTCGCCATGACGTACGCCATTATTGGGCTGGACATTGTGCTTCGACTTGTCCTGGTCGAGAAAAAGGTTGCACAGAAGTGGGAATTGCAAAGCGCTGGCGAGATTGCTGGACTGTCGGCCGCTGATAAAGGCGGATATGGCGCGACGAGTGCAGCAGCATCAATTAAAGAAACAGCGGCGGAGCAAGAGGACGACGAAAAGAAGGACTCGGACCCCATTGCTGGCCCATCCAGGAGAAATATCTCGTGTCCAGACCCGGAAAAGGCAATCGCTGGCAGCAGCACAAGGCCACAGTCACCGCCACCGGATACAAATAATACAAGCAGCAGTGGAGCTGTCTTGACGCCTCAATGGACAACAACGGCATCATCACTGCGCGCCGCCTCCGCACGTATCGGCCGCAAACTCCCACCAACCATCACACTCCTCTCTTCTCCCCGTCTTCTCACTGCACTATTCGCCACCTTAACCATGTCCATCATCTTCAGTTCTCTCGACGCCGTGCTTCCTCTCTACACGCGAGAAACCTTCAACTTCAGCTCCATCGGCGCCGGCCTTATCTTCCTCCCCATTGTCGTGCCCACCTTCCTGGCGCCGCTCTTTGGCTACCTCGCCGATCATACATCGCCTCGGTACCCTACGGTTGGCGGCTTCATCGCCGCTGCTCCCATTATGGCCTGCCTGCGCTACGTCGACCACAACTTGCTGCAGCAAAAGGTGCTCCTGAGTGCACTGCTCGCGCTGCTCGGGACGGCCCTCGCCGCCCTCAGCCCCGCCGTCATGGCCGAAATCAGCTACGTCGTGACGGCGCGCGAGAAGGCGAATCCGGGAGTCTTCGGCCCCAAGGGCGCCTACGCCCAGGCGTACGGCCTGTTTAACGTCGCGTGGGCGGGCGGCGCTCTTGTCGGCCCCATTTGGAGCGGCGACGTCAAGACCGATGCTGGTTGGGGCACCGTATGGTGGAGTCTGGCAGTTCTGAGCGCGTTCACCGCTGTGCCTGTTGCAGTCTGGTGTGGTGGCACGGTTGGCGAGGAAAGGGCGAGGAAGGAGGAGGAGAAGCGGGTGCAGCAGGAGCTCGCACAGCAGGGGCTCGCGCAGCAGAATCAGGAGCATCATGGGGTGGTTCAGAGGTGAATGACTTGACCTCTGCCCGACCGCGCGGGACGGCAATCCAATCAGCTGCATCTTGGGCGCACTCAGTCTTTTGGATCTTTTGCTTGCATGGGAAAATGTATGTAGTAGGCGGGTAAGCCATACGCATGTATTCACGGTTCTCCCCTTTCGGCTTCGCAACAGACCTATGGCCGTAGAAACCGACTCTGCTCCGAAACGATTTCACGAATCTCAGTCAAATCGACCTTCGAGCTTCTCTACAAATCGATCTGTGCTTCATAATTAAAAACAAGGGCAAATCATCTGATAAAAAATGAAGAATTGACGCAATGGTTGACGTTTCGACTGACGGGTAGACTGACCAGCGTTCCCTCCGCCGAGACTGTTCGTTGTCTACAGAGTATCATCATCATCATCATCATCATCACAAGGAGAAATAAAAACGACGCTTGTCTCGTAGTATGGGAATGCCAGCTCGGGAGAATTCTCATGTAGAGATGTCGCAAGTGGTAGACCACGAGCACCATCGAAGATGTCAAAGTCATAGCGTCAAGCTCCCGTAGCAGATGGTGGGAAATGTTTAGCCAGGCACGTATCAAAGCCTAGTCATTCTGGAACCAGCTACCTCAACTTTGCAGTTTTGTTTCTGGCAAGAGCAAGGTTCGGGCCCCGCATGCACGCAATCAGTGCTAGTCGTGCTCCTTCTAGTTTGGGTCGAGTGAGCGCACCAGAAGCGGCCCTTGGTCAGGCAGGAGCGACCCTGCCAGGAATCGTGGCGAGCTGCTGCTACAAGGTCAGATAAAAAGATTGACAGGCCTCGCGGGGATCATCACACGGCAATGTCGATACATCATCACGGGGTCCGTTTTCTTCGCCTGACGGGTACTACCATCTTTCGCGAGAATACAAGGCCGCGAGGCTGGGCGTCATCTTTGCATCCGCAATCGCTCAGTTGACGACCAGGAGGGGGAAAGAAAACACGTCGTCAAAGCCAGGAACTGTGCCTGGGGAGGGAGATGCCCAGCCTACAAAGTTTGCCGAGTCGTCTTGCTCCCCTCGTCGAGCCCTGCCGATCCGCGTGCTCTACCAGCAGCAAATTTCAGCTTTCGATGCTGAGAATCATCGTGACGGGCAGACGTTGGTTGGACAACAGGGTAATCGACATGGAAAGCCCAATGATATTGCAATGAAGCGTTGATAGAAGAGAGATTGTGTGAAAACTGTGAAAACAAAGACCGCCAGGGAGCAGTCTGCGGGTACTCTTTTAGCTGGAGCCCGTAGTGAGATCGCTCGCCTTTTTCATCGCCAGCGGCACGAGCTTGGGGAATAAGTTCCACGATGGCCTGAGAAGGGTGAGGTTGAAGATCTGGAATCGAGGATGTTTTAATGCGCCTCTTGGGTGTCTTGTGCACATTGGAATGTGTTCGGGTCACCTTTGTTCCTCTCCCGTACGTAACCAGCGGCAAGGCATATTTAACACTGCTTTTTCTTTGCTTTCGATGCCGACGAGTGAAGCGCAACCCAGAAGGTCAAACGCCGATGGCGCCTTATGCCATCGTGGAAGCTCGTTACTCCGGCTGCCCTTTTGGCTGCGACTCGAGTACAATCTGGTTGCCGTTCTGTTTAGTCTCCGAATGTGCACGGCAATTCGATCTCTGCCGGGATCCACGTCGTGGCGCCAATACACTGAAAAGGTGCTTGGCATTCGCAAAGACTGAAAGTGGGATTCTGTTGTTGAGCGAGGCTCCGAGTCGAAGACAATGAATCGCGTTGTTATTTCTCTACTTCTTCCTCACGCTGCCCGGGTTAGCATTATGACTGCAAAACGATCATCGTTTTCGCCGGTTGCTGTGCTTCAGAACCACAGTCGCTAGCAATTGCGAAGATTAAATCTTGCATGTCTATACCCGCATCGACATTTTTCATCAATGAAACATGCTCCAAGCAAATATCTGATGAGCACCTTGTAAATATGGCCGCACTCCAATGCGATTACATCATTTGCACCTCCAAAAGGCACCTCCTCACGCCCCCCTCTCCCATCTCCACACCCGAATTTTCGATCTCCGCGGCGACTGCTCCTCTCGCTGCACATTCTTCTTTGAAAGCATCGACTCCGCCGCCAACGCCGAAGTAGAATTTCTTCGCTGCCAACATAGCCTTCCCAAGACGGACCCTCTTCAAGAGTTCGACGCAGGTCTCGGTAAACGCGCGCAAAGCCGAAGGTGAGTAGATTGTCTCCGACCCAAGAATCAGCGTATTCATCTGTTCGGCAGAGGGCGTCAAGTCCAGGAACGTGGCCGCAGGCGCCCAGGATCCGGAGATGAAGCTCAATGTCAGCGGGCAAGCAGAGAGCGCGTCGAGGAAAGCGCTAGTGAGCTCCGGAGTGAGGTACAAGTCGCCATGATTTTCCTCGGAATTGCAGAAAGGGTTAGGCGAGTCCTCGGAAAAGGGAGCGGTGGTGGGGTTGGAGCTGTCCAGCGTCGAGGCCCACGTAAGGATGAGGTTGGGGAGAGTGACGAGCCGCAGCACCGACGCGTTGTAGTCGGCGAGGGTAAAGTAGAGCGGAAGTGATTGCGTCAGCGCGTAGTGGAAGAGGATGAGAGTGGGTATTGCGGTGCCGCAGCCGAGCTTTGGATGTTGTCAGTCATGTGTCCGCGGGGAATCTTCTTAAATTCGGGAGATTTTCTCGCACCTCGATGACATGGTCTACACGGCAGAGATCATCAATGTCTTTACGCGGGCCTCGATCAAGTAGAAGTTTCGCCAGATCGATGGAGCATTCCCAGCTCTTGTAGCCGCCTTCGTAGACATTGGTCTTGATATCCGAATCGTCAAGGCCGGTAGGCGCAGTAGCGGAAGACGAATCTGCGTCATCTTCTGCCATCAACTGCAATCGCACATCAAAAAGTTCGCGCCGAGGAATCAAAAGCTTCTTTCCCCTTGGGGATTCTATTTCAACCAGGCTGTATGATATCTTGGAGGGCAAAGATTCCATCTGTAGAGAAGTCTTAGCCGGACGGTGCACAGGCAGCGCACAGAACAATCAATTGAAACGCCTCAAATTGGAGCAACTTTTGATCCTCTGAACCAGCAAAAGAAGTCTGCATACCAACTCTTGAAGTTTATGCGGCCGGGCTGGAGTGAGCTCCGGCTGATGCTCAGATGCCGGGTCAGTCGTCGCCGCAGATGGAGGGCTAAACTCAGTTGCATCTCCCCCATCGACATCGACCTCTATGTCGTCTCCAGAAAATCCAAAGCTAAAGAGTTGGGACATGTTGCAGTGAGGTGTCGACTTAGATGCAAACCTCAGAAGCAGCAGGTGAAGGTCTTCAGCCTGGACTGAAATCGGCAGCGTAAGCGAAGGGCAGCACAGACCATTTGTCCACCGGCTCCCCAATCCTCCCCCCTGCCCGACCGACCCGGCGCTCCAACCTCCTGCGTTATTCCTCTACCATTGGTCCCCGTCAGCCACCCCTTTGGACTGTTGGTGATCGAATCTCTTTCACCACCAGAGCTCACGCAAGTTTCCTTATCCTCTGGGAAGAATAATCGCTCTCAAGGCCTTCCTGTCTCCGCCATACTCGTGACAGTTGACCGACCATTGAGAAACGACGCCCTACCGGCTTCATGAGCATTCTGCAAAGCTCAATGCGCCGGAGCAACGACTCCTGGTAAAAAATATACGGGTTCGTCCGCAAGAGATGGTTTCATTCGCTGCTAGCTGACTGCTTCGAGTCATGTTCCCTTTCGACATTTCGACCCGGGCGCAGGCTCTCACCCTCAAGAGTCTTGGCGTCCCGGAAGCAGATATCTGCAAGAGTACAGGAATACCGCCTCGCTTCTTGAACGTTCTGGAGAAAAGGGCCATCGAAGGAGGCTGGGACCCTGTCACGTCTCCAGCATTTGAAGACCGGCATCTTACGTTCACCAATTCTCCCGATCAGCTGCCCGTGGAACTACAGCTTTGCATCATCTCCTTGCTCGATCTTAAAGGTTTGATTCGCATGCAGGGGGTCTCCAGGTATTGGCGCAGCCTGATAAAAAAATACGCCAACAACCCACAAGTCGTGCACCCAGCTCGCGGCGCCCTCCTCCAGTTGTATAATGATTGGGTTCAGTCCGATGGCTGTTTGTATACTCGCAAAACGACCTTGCGGAACCTGCGGGACTTTGACCGCGATGAATATCTGGAAAACTTCCCCGCCAACGTTCCTGCAGATTTCGAGATCTGGGTGCGAGAGTGGCCCGCGTCTGCCGTTATAGGCTGGCTGTGGCCTGGCCTTCCCGATCGTCCACCTCTTGACTACGTGGTGGGCTCTTACTGGGGTTGTCATCTCAACAGATTGTCGCAGGACTGTCTCGAAGCCTGGAGGGATCCGTACAAGAATTGGGTCTACTGTCGGATAGACTTCGGCTCTGACAGCTCCTACGCCAGCGACATTAAAAAGTACGGCGCTGCACATGGTTGGCGCTGGTCCGGAGAAACCTCAGATCCGTCTTTGATACGTCTGGAAACCAGGGCCATTGAAATCCAAACTGGATTCAACGACGAATATGGTTCGAGGGTCCCCTCTCAGGGAATCGTGTTGTACATCATCAGTGGTGCTGGTCCGTTCAACGGAACGATCCATTCTCTGTGCGGTCACTCGAGAATCCACGATAGCGGAAGGATTGATGAGTTCTGGATTCCAGAGCTCAACTGCGAGAGGCCCGAGAACCGCTGCACCAAGGGCTGGGTGCCATGGCTTCGAAAACACATGGAGTTTATCATGTATTGAAACCTTAAAAAAGGATCACTTCGACAAATCAAAAATCGCAGCCTTTGCTACCTGGTAACTCCCAACAAATACCATTAGGCACTTGCTTTCGAGCTTGGCTTTCTACTGCATCGGTGGATGAGGCGTGTCCGAGGGCTGGCGTTTATGAAATCTGTCTAAGTCTGATCCTCGACACATGGAGAATGAAACGATTGAGTGTGATACGTCATCTCAATTGTTTGAGGGTAGGATGCCGAATGAAATTGCGGGGAATTAGTGCGGTTGTTGCGAAACACTCATAAAGTCACGAGTCACATTAAGCCAGCCAATCAATCGATGAAATGCTAGAAATTTGGATTCATTGAATTAATATCCCTGCGTGCTGTAGCATTCGCAAAGCCGTACTCCATATTCGTAGTGATGTGATTGTTGATGCCGTGGTAATGGAAGGAGAAATGAAATTCCAAGACGCCAACGCCAGTGCCATGCCGTCGAACCATCGTCAAAATGGAGACCAAAGACAATCTGAGTGATCGAGTCGTAATGGAAGTTTTTGGTTTTTATTTCTATTTGAGTTGATGTTGATGTTGAAGCTTGTGTTTGAGGAGGAGCGATCGAGCAGCTGAGGCCCAGTGAATGTTCGTCACTAGTCCCCTTTCTTGATTTTGCCGTCGCCTAACGGATCTGTGTCGTAGGCTCCCTGAGGGCGCTGGGGGTGTCCGAGCCCTTGGAGCAGCCGGCCTTCTTCTCGAAAAGCTTCCAGAACTTGAGGTTCTCGTCCCCAGAGGCGGTAGCGAGGGTTTGGCCGTCTGGACTGAGAGAGCTGCAGATGATGCGCTGATCGTGACCCGGGATTTCGATAGTCCTGCTGAGTGTTGGGTACGACCAGAGCGACACAGAGTTGTTCGGGAATCCGCCCGTGCTGGCAATCTCCTTGTATGCCGTCGACCACTTCAGGCTGGAGACTTGGCTGTCAGTCTTGACTGTGTTGATGCGGGCACCGGTGGTAGAGTTCCAGAAGTGGATGTGTTGGTCGCTTGAGCCGCCACCGGAGGCCAGAAGGTTGAGCTGCCACGGGCACCAAGCGAGGGCCTTGACTGCAGCGTGGTGTTTGCGCAGTTCGTGCTTGGGTTGGCTCAATTGCCGGGCATCCCAGACGTTGAGCAGGTTGTCGTTGCCGCCTGATGCGAGCATCTGACCGTCGGAGCGCCACTCGAGACCACAGACTTCGAGGGAGTGGCCGGAAAGTTGAGCGACGTTGTGCTCTTTGACGCGTACGTCGTGGTTGATTATGTAGCCTTCGCGGTCGCCGGCCGAGAGGAGGTGTTCATTCCAGCTCATGACACCAACCCGTTGTTCGTGTCCGTCCAGCTTCCTGAGCCTCGTGGTTTCTTCGACATCCCATAGTTCGATGGTACCGTTGTCGAGACCGGCCGTGAGGTAGTGGCCGTCTTTGCTCCACTTGACCGACGTGACGTATGCGTCGTCCTCGGTCTCGAAAAGTGGATTGGCGTTGCCGGTGTCTGCATCCCAGATGTAGACAGTATTTTGGAGGGCAATGGCCACTTGGTTGCCAGCGGACCAGTCGAGGAGATTGAGGTAGAAGTCATCCTCAAAGTTGGGGAGGTCGAGCGCTCTCTCTGGCGCTGTGGGAATGTGTCGACGCTTTTTGGCATTGACTGACCTAAGCGGCCTGTTGTATTCTGCCCGCAAGTCCACCGGCCTGGACGATTGTGGTGCTGGTGGCTTGAACTCGAGGATGCGGGAGTTGGTGTTGAGGTCGCAGGCATCCGATAGCGAGTTGTGGTACGCCTGTGTTCTTGGCGAGGGCTTCTTGGGTGCTTCCTCGTCGTCGTCGTTGAGGTTGACTCGGCCAAAGGACTGAGTCAGATCGTCCTCCGCGGAGCTGGGACCGAAGATGTTGAGGTTGTTCGCAGCTGATGCCAGGACTGAGGAACCTTCGCCTCTTGATGTAGTGTTGCGCTCGGTGTGGGTTGTGTGTCTCGATATGCTGGCCTGCTCCATAGCATTGGTTGTGGTACGCTGGGGGATGAACCGGTCCCGAGAGTTGTTATGGAGCCTGACGGTGTTTTTGGAAGGCCGAGGTTTGACAGTTGTGGGGGCCTTTTTGTTTTTCTTGGTGGCAGGTCCCGAGCCGGTGAGGGTCAGCTCCGAAAGTCCCAAGTCGAGCTTCTTGGGCTTTGGCGAGTTGCGGCTGATGTTGGTTTTTGACGAGCCAGAGACGTGACGGTTCGAGCTCGTCGCGAGTGGGGACGGGACGTGAATAGTGTCCTCTTTGTCCTTTTGCAAGACCAGCTTGCGTACTGATGGTGTTGCGGGCGAGGGGCGAGACGAAGCCCTCTTGGGGCCTGTAGGAGTAGCGGGCGAGCTTGCCACGATGGGGCAAGACATGGTGATTGGTGCGTTGAGGTTTGAGATGTTTGAGGGCTTAAGTTGTTTGAGTGTTTGAGATTTTTGTCTGGTAGTAGAGGCTAGTGTTTGCTGTTTGTAAATTTGAGGCTGGTGAGGCTGAAGTTTTTTGTTTGTGCTAGCGTTCTGTGTGCAGATGATGGGTAAAGAGGAAAGAGGAGCTTGGGGGAAGTGGAGCTTAAGAGTGTTTTCAGAAGCCTCAGAGCGGAAGTCTGTTTGGGTCTGAGTCAGCGTCGGCCCGGCAACGATCCAGACCTCCCCCTGCTGAGCCCCCCGACCACCGACAACGCGACGCACACGTCTCCCTGGGTCCCAGCAACCGTGAACGCGAAGATCCTTTTTGCACAGTGTTCCAGGAAACGGTCATCGTTGAGTGAGGAGTCCAACGGCGCAGCGCCAACTCCTGGCGTCCCGATTGGCTGCGATGGTGGGCGCCACTGGCCTGCGGACCGTCCACCAACTAACACCACGCGCAACGCCCGGTCGCTGGCCCTTTGCACGAGGAATCAGTGTAACTATGACGAGCTGGCGGCAGGAGATATTGATAGCAAAGAACAAGTAGTTTGTGGAGTTCCCTGCCGGCCAAGCAGTTATGCCTTCGCGCTTTTCCGTAGTTTACCAGTTCCAAAGAATTCAGCACCTCCAAGCTGTAAAGTCTTTACCAAGATAAAAAAGAACACCTTATGAGGAGTAGGCACATCGGATTTTCTGCTGCAACGTCTAGTCATAAAGCCATATCCACACGAGCCTCTCGCAAGTCTACCACGCCACACCCAGGAAGCATGCCGTAACGCCGTAACAACGCAAACTCCACAAGCTCCGCAAAGTCCAAGTGCAGATAAAAAGGTTCTACAGGCTCATCCAGTCTAAGAAATAATATACTTGTGGTAACAAAGCCAGAATCGAGAAACGAACCCAACCATGGAACGCCTGAAGCTGATCTAGATACAGAAATCACGCAACCAAAAGCGCAGAGAATTCGATACAAACAACAAAAGTTCTCAGTACAAGAAACGTCTCGATTTCATACGAGCGGCTTGGTTCTCGAAAGGAAAAAAGGTGTTCATCATGCTTCAGGGTATCAACTAAAAGAAGGAAAACCCGGCAAAAGGTAGGTGGGTGAGGTATTCCTTCCTTCCTCGAACCACCTACCAATGCTGAGGTGAATTGCCACCATGTTCATTGGCTTCTCCATTTTGACCTGTCCGACCCATGCTCATGCTGTTCCGTTCCATTTCATTACATTTCGTGTCATCCATTACCTTTTTGAATCCAGAAAACCCTACCCGGCCACCTACCCTTTTTCGAGAACGCAAATAAGCAAAACTCAGTGGTCATTTGTGTGACCGTGACCCGCTAAATAAAAAGCAAAACCGCAGGTGATGACTTGATGATGGAGAGATGATCCGACGCAACGCTAGTGAAAGCTAGACGCGCCGGGACCGTTGAAAATCTATTCGAAACGTAAAAAAGCAAGAGAATGGGGTCGAGGATCATCGACCACATGCAAAGAAAAGCGCGTGGAGAAGTCCCCAAACTGGCACTTGTTGTTTGGGCGATCCATCTAACGCTGACCAAGGCCAAACAAGTACCTCAACTCCCGGTCGTTGAGTCTACCAACATTCTTCATCTGTGATTCGTCCAGCGCCGCAGTGATCAAATCTTCCTTTTGCTTCTGGAGGGTCATGATGCGGTCCTCTACAGTATCAGGTACGAGCACACGGTGGACGGTGACGGGGCGACGCTGACCAATGCGATGCGCACGGTCGATGGCCTGGTACTCAATATAAGGGTTCCAGAAAGGGTCGAGGATGATGACCTGCGAGCCCTCGACAAGGTTGAGACCAGAGTTGCCGGCCTTGAGAGAGACGAGCATGACTTTGGTGTTGGCTTCAGACGTAAACTTGCGGACAGCATCATTACGGTCCCTGGCCGACATGCTGCCGTCGTAGCGCACATATTCAATGTCCTCTCGCGAAAGCGGGAACTCCAGGAGGTCTAGAAGACCAGTGAATTGCGAAAAGATGAGCGTCTTTTCAGTAGGGTCGTTGTCACGGATCTGGCGAAGCAGCTCCATGGTGCGATCAATCTTAGAGCTGCTGACCCATTTCTTGGCGAGGCGCTTGAAGTAGCTGTCCTTTGCCTTGCGGTTTTTGTTGCGATCCTTGCGAAGTTCGGCCAGGGTCGGCTTCCGCTTGGCCCTGCCCTTGCCCTTCGATGACGCGGAGTTTTCAGCATCTTCGTCTTCATCATCTGAGTCAATCTCTGAATCGGCGTCCTCATCCTCAACCGGCCCCAGCAAGTCATTCAACTCGGCATTCGGGTCCACCTCAGGCTGGTGAACCTTTTTGAAAGCGTTGTAATCTGTAATCTCTTTGGCGTTGATGCGTCCGCGGCACTGGGGACACTTCAGACCGCCCTCTTCAGACTGTGCTCGCGCAGGATCCGCGAGAGTGGAAAAGCATTCCGAGCACGATGTGTGTCCGCAAGGATAGAAGATGGCTGGGTTAGCCGTCGCGTCCAGACAAATGGGACAGCTGAATGCACCGTTTTCCTCCTTAATGCGCCGAACCACTTCAGGACTGAGTTTCTCTGCAAAGCTAGACAGGTCATTGTTGCTGAGATCGGTCGGGATCTTTTCAGCAAAGTCCTTGATGAGGTTTGGGTGACAGCAGGCCTGCCGAAGACGCAAAAGTAGAACTAGGATTTGGGTGTATTGCGTGCCGACGGTTCCCTCCTGCAAATACCGGTTGAATCTCAGCTGCGTCCTGTGCTCAATAGCCTGGTAAAAGTCCCTTTGGTCCTCGTCGAAATCGACGTGGTCAAGTTCAATAGTCTTGGGAGGTAGGGACAGGATAGGCTTCCCATCAACGATGGACTCTTTTGTGCGACGGAGAAGAGTAGCTTTGAGAACTGTGCGAAGTTTCTGGATTCCCCTGTCCCCGTCGCCCTCCACAGGCATCTTAATGTCATTCTTGAAAACGGACCACTCCTGGTAGCTCGGGACTCTGAGAAACCTGAACATTGGGTAGAGTTCATCGATTCGGTTCATCATAGGCGTACCCGTCATGCACAAGCGGTACTTTGCATGCAGCTCATGAACTGCCTTGGAGGTCTTGGTCTCTTTGTTCTTGATGTTTTGAGCTTCATCAAGAATTATTCTGTACCAGAGGGCCTGGTGTCCAAACAGTGAGGTCTCGTGGTAAACCGGATTCGCGTTGCCATCCGAATCATGTTCTAGGCGTGCGACGTCAGACTTCCTACTCCATTCGGATGCAACAGTTCCATACGAGGTCAGCACAATGTCGAACTTTGAAAGCTCCTTGAATGACTTCCTTTTACTTTGCCCATGGTAAATCATGACCTTCAAGGCGTGCGAGCCTTCTTTGATCTTCGTCTTAATCTCCAGCTCCCACTGAAACATGAGGGCAACCGGAGCAATTATCAAGGTCGTCTTTCTGTTGGCGTCTGTCGAGGGTTGCGAAACAATCAAGGCCAGGGCCTGGATAGTCTTGCCGAGACCCATATCGTCTGCCAAAATGCTTCCCTTGGTTGTGCTCCTCTCCATCTTCTTCAACCAGTGTAGGCCAATCTTTTGGTGCTCCATTAACGGGTGGACGAGAGCCTCGGGGGTTTCCGGACGTTGGTCTTTGGGCAGATCATCGCCAGCGTCTTTAACGTTGTTCAAAAGGCCCTTAATATCCTCTTCCGAAGCTCCCTGGCGCGCGTAATATTGGCGGCGGTCCCATAGATCCATGTCGGCGGGATAAGCACCAGGCATGCTAGGAGGGATGTAGAGGCTGCTGAGACCGTTTGTGTGGGGTATTGCGAAGGTGCCGAGCGACGAGCTGAGTCTGTCGTACATTGACTGCCCAGCTGGAGTGCTGCTGGCTAGACCATGCCGATGTGTCGAGTAGCCTGGAAATCTTGCGCTCATGAGACCATCGTCAGCGAAACGGCCCAAGCCGTTATCGGCGAAACGGCCCATGAAAGCATCTTTGTCTTTGTCGTCATTTTCTGAATTCTTCTGCTCAGTAGCGCTGGAAGACCTACCGCGTGACAAAATCTCGGGTTCTGAATCATCGCTATCGGAACTCAATTCTATGACCTCGATAGGCCGAGAAGAGAATGGAGTCGAAGCCGAACTGACGACCTGTGCAAACCCAGGCAGCTGCTGGTGCCGTCTCGGTGATGATGGACCTGGGGCGGACGCACGATGGTCACGAGGCACGGAGGCAAGCAAGGCGTCTTGATGCTGGGAATGCAAGCTGCGCGGGTCCAGTGTGGGTAGAGGCAGAATCGGGCCACGGTTGTAAGACGACAAGTTCTGCGGTTGGTTCTGCGGCCTGTGTGAAAAGGACATTCGCGAAATTACGCTTGGAGGGCAATGAATGGAATCCGGGCGTCCCTTTTCACAAGTCTTGGTTAGCCATGCCTTAGCTTAACAGTGCCTCTCCAATGCAACATTAGCCTGCTGTAGTACTCACATGTCTCGGTCCATGCGGCGTCGCCGATGTGCTCGGGATTCTTCCGGGAGCAGGCCTACTAGAAGAGCTGGCAAGGCCGTTGTTCGACGCCACCGGTGATCCTGTGCGAGGTGACTTGTTGTAGGCGCTGGGCGACTTTGTCGAAAAGTGATCTTCAGATCGGGGATGCTTGCCCAGCGAGCGTGAGCCTGGGAACGCTGCTACCCTGCCGCTGGCATTCTGGTTGATTTGATCATCGGTGTACTGTCTGAGAGGAATACCATTGTGGCTTTGTCCAAATGTAGAGCTAGATGTACGGGACGCGGAGGGAGCGTTCAGAGGCGCGAGCATGGGCGTTTGGATTGAAGAAAGCGGAGTGGTAGTCGAATCAGGACGACGTGAAAATTCCGCGAGCTTGCGCTCACGGAATGCCAACAGCTGGCCGAGTTGTCTCTGACGCTTTCTCTGTTCCTCATGGAAGTCGTCTGCATGAGGATCCATGGTCTCCAGGCATATGCGGACGAAGCCGATCTCGGTATCGACGTCCTCGATAGTCGCGTCTGGCGGAAGATTTTCCATGGCAAGACGTGGTTATTGGGCGCAAAAGGGTCCCGGACGTGGTGTGGGGTTGGCCGTGGAGTGGCAGGTTGCGCAGAGGGTTAGTGCAAGAGGGCTTCGTGTTACAGGTAGAGAGGTGCAGCAGCGCAGTCGACACTCTGTTCAGAGTGAATGGAATCCGCCAGTGAAGGTGGAAAGCAGACCAATGAGCGACGGTTCAGGCCAAGGTCTAGTCGAGTCGTGGTGACACTCACAAGTCAAAGCAAGCGACTTGGGTGGAGGTGGGCGTCGAGCGTGATGCGACCGCAGGTGGTGGTTCCAGCGACCGACAGTAGGGCTTGACGTTGGCTCAGGCGCGCAGCGCGAGTTCACGTGTTCGCGCCGGCAGGTACTTGGCCGGAGTTAATGATCACTGCCTGCGCGCTACGACGTTGAGTGACGAGTAGCAGTCGAGCGCGCACGCGCAAAGGAGATGGCCGGGTGGAGCGACGAGCGAGGAGGAGGTGATGATGATGATGGAGATAGAAAGAGCGAGATGGGAAGGTGGTGTTGACGGGCTGACGGTAAGGAATTGTGTTCGAGGCGGCCACCAGAAGACGCAGACGACGCCACAGTCGCACAACCAACCCACCAGGCCCGTGTCCGCTCACTGCTCACTTGCGAAAGCCAGCAGACGGGGAAAGAAAATAAGAAGGTCAAAGAAGGTCTGCTGTACTCGAACTCTCTTCTATGCCATTCGTCGTTCGTGGCTAATGTTCAAACAATGGCAGTCGAATCCAAAAGTCCCTCGGTCTAAAATCGAAGCCATCAAAACTGGAGTACCACCCAACGGTCGTCCCAAGCATCACAATAGACACGCAAGGGCGATTCTAAATACCAACGGGCCGCCTGCACCTCTGCCTTGCATGTAGACCGTCTGCTCTCCGCCACAGCCCTGGGCCGCACCCGGTTCCATCCGTCCTTGTCCTTTGTACCAAATACACGTGCTAACATGAAAGGCTACGCCCGCCAACAGTCCGCATCCAAGACGCAATTGTAAACCCCATCCGAGTGATGAACTCAGGAGAGCCGCACACTTCGAAATCACAGCTACAAGTCTAGGCCACGGCCCAAAATCAATATCCACAGGACTCTGCACCTTCCCGTCCATACCCATGTACTCTGCAGAAACATACCTGTGGTGTTTGCCCTTCATGTCCATGCCGAGCATTGTACGGCTCACATGACGGAAGCTTCCAACCACCACTCAGCCAATCAACTGAGCCGCAAACATCTCAGCCTCTTCTGTTCCAATCTTTACCCCATGCCGGTCTTCGGCTTCATGCCGGGAAGGCAGCCAAGTAAGAGCCAGCTAGCACGACAAGAAGCGAGCCTCAAAAATCCATAATCTGCTTGCCATCTCGATCAAGCTGCGACGGCCTTTTTCGTAGGAGCTAGGCATATCAAACATTCTGCCCCGGTGTTGCGCGCGGTTGTCTCCTGTCCGGGCACAGCAAGGTGGGACAAATCCGAACAACCAGACTGGACAGCAACGAGCGACGCCTTGTGACCTGCACCCTGATCACGAAACCTGCTGACGCTTCTTCTTCTCCCTTGCTCGCTTTGTTCCATCCATCGTGAGAGTGGCTCAAACGTCGGCCGACGCACGGCAGCCAGCCGCTGCGGTCTCTGCTATCCTTTGTTTCAACAGTGTTTGTACAGCAGTTGCCGAGTCTAGTGTAATGGTGCTTGGGAGACGTGATATGTTGGCTTGTGGTACAACGGGTAATTTACAACGCAGTGTCCCCTCTTTTCCGTTCCAAGTGGACGGAGATGGTTGTCAGACACTGCAACGGAGATTGAGAAGGGAAAGAGAGAGAGTTATCAGGTCTTGATTTCGCCCAGCCGCTCGCTCAACACGATACGATACGTGCGCCACGAAAAGTCCCGACCTAGAAGAAAAGGGACATCACAAGAAGAGGTAGGTCGCAGCCGACCCCACGGGAATCACCAAGAAAAGCAGGATAAATGCCCATAACAAGGAGACGTAGGCCAAATCGGCGCAGTTGGAATTGACCTGGTGCGAGAGCCTTTTGACTAGACTCTCCCAAAGCACCCCCGCTCTACCCAGCCCAACCTATGCTACCCGCCACCCCGCCCCTCTCCCGCC